>JADDOH010005938.1:0-203602 GCA_016648135.1 Agrypnia vestita
TTCGTAATATTTTATTATATGTACCTACGATTTATTGAGTTTGTGATCTTTGTGATCTCACGTCAAGGATGTAACACCTAAGAAATAAAATATTTTTAAAATAATAATGCGATCATTAAACCTTGACAACAATTTTTTGTCCTAGGAGTTTCATACTACGGCCGACAAGAGCTCCGCGGCCAATATTTTCGCTAATCCTGTTTTTTAATGTAATGATATATTATATAATTTCATTTCAGACGTTCTTAAAATGATTTAAACACAGGCTTCACATAACTACGACTGCCCGATCTCGCTAAATAAAGCGGTTTGTGTCTTGGCTACCCGCCATCTTAACTCACTCTATGCTATGCGAATATGTTATGCGAAAGGTGTCGGTACAGAAGTGTACAGCATACGCGTACAAGTTTGCAGCGTAAAATACATAATAAAATACTAGCAGTACTCTCGCGAAAATCACGGGAGAGGCATGAATTAATGGCTCGCGTCTTAGCTAAGCCCTGCTTTTGTAATGCGTAGTATATTTTTGACGGGCCACGACAAAGTCGCCTCGCTGCCTCTAGGTTCGAGTCTCTCTCCAGCCGTGTAATTTCGTTTTTTAGCTGTAAATTCCAGGAAGTTGTACTGGACAGACAGACAGCAAAATTATTACATATAGGCGTGATGAATCAACGCACCGTTTGAAATAAATAAACCATTCTCAAATATGTTATTTTGAAAAAAAATCATTTAAAACGAGACAGCAATATGACCTCGTTTCTTTATACAGGCATATATTAAGACCGCTGCCAAATCCAATAAACGAAAAAGCTTTTCTGCAGCAAACGATTTGAATTCTTCTATGTTTTGGTATCCCTAAAGGTTTCTGCATTTCGGTTTCAGTGGTCAGGTCGAAAATTCGGGATTTAATTTTTAACTTTAAGTTAAAAATAATACGGGTCCGCTTTCATTGGGAATGCGATAAGGACCACACATATAAAAAGTATATAAGTAGAATGCATTTTGGTTTGCTTGCTGACTAGGAGAAAAGATAAAATGCTTCATTGTGGCTACAGTGGTCAGAGGTTTTATTGCACCGTACATAAGCGTACATTCTCAAATAATGTTTATTTTATTCTTTTTCATGCGTTTTTGATTTTTTTTACAATTGTTTAAATTGTAATAATTTTCTTTTTAAAGTTTTCTTGCTGTGGTTCACAGTCTAAAAACACTGCTGTTAAAATGACAAAAATATTCATTTAATGTATCTGAGTACCTATTAGGTACTACTCTGTAGTTCATACGGTGTTAACCCTTAGCGTACCGTGATGAAAAATACCAATATGCCGCAATGATGCCGTGGTTTATGTTTTTCATCCAATTTAATGATCATTACAGTAGCCGACAAACATCTTGAAATTTTACGGCATAGTGGGGGAAGTTTGCGCATGTACCATTCCACCAACGAGACCCAAATTTTGTCTTCTGCGCATTCCCCCACTACGCCAAAGAATTTCAAAAAATTTGCCGGCAACTGTATCATTTCATATTCAAGAACACATTCATATTTGTGAAGTTGTAATTTTTCAGAACAAAGTTCTGTGAAATATTTAATAACCAAATTAATTAATCAATTAGAAAGACATACAGAAAAATCTAATTCACGAAAAAATATTAGGTTACTACTGGGATTCGAACCCAGGTCACCTCCTTTCCGGGGCCGGTGCTCTGACCACTAAGCTATAGCAACCCTCTATGTTTCCGTGAATGTATAAATGTATGTCCAAATAAAAATGAATTATTCAATTAATCATGGCGTCCATCTAGCGGTGGCATTGCAAAGTAATTTCAACTACCGTATCAAAAAAGTGGATTGCTCTATGGACAAAAATAAAAATTAATCAATTAATAAAAATAAGAACTACATATAAGGTCGATATATTCACGGAAACATAGAGGGTTGCTATAGCTTAGTGGTCAGAGCACCGGCCCCGGAAAGGAGGTGACCTGGGTTCGAATCCCAGTAGTAACCTAATATTTTTTCGTGAATTAGATTTTTCTGTATGTCTTTCTAATTGATTAATTAATTTGGTTATTAAATGTATCATTTCATTTAAAATGCTTAGAAACTTTAACTCGAATATCAACACGAGTAAACAGTGTGCCTTTATATGGGTATTTTCCAAAACGGTTTGGTTACATAACATTGGCTCGGTAGACCTGTATCTATTACTTACTGTACATGTGAAGGATTAAAATTGATTGTTATCTAGCTACTGAGCTGTCATATATGTTATCGAGTTGGCAGTTCTTGTAATACTCTTACATAGGTGTCCAAGCAGTATGCCCTGCAACCTCTACATCTGGCAGGTGTGGTTACCTGCTGTCGTAGGATTTATCTTCAATCTCGTGCAGCGCGAGTATATCTTCGGAGCCGGAACGCCTCTAAAAATAATTGCGTCGTCTGCGAATTCATGGTCACATTTTCGTGCCGGGAATTATGGTTATTGCCCGGTTTTACGAGAAGGATTGTCGCGGCGTATGAGTAAAATAAAAAGAAACGCGGAATAAAGCGTAATTTTGCTTCACGGCGAGAACGTGGCGCGACTTCTCCATGATTTAGCGCCGCAAAGTGTAATATATTTTCAGTCAATTTTAAACACCTATTGGTAGGGCTGAACCGCAGGCCCAGGGACATTTTTATGGCCTATTTGTCTTGCTGTAATTGGTTTTATTCTTTGGTAAAGGTTTCGGATTGCTCCCGCTAGGAAAAACAAAGCAATCCCTGGTAGATTTAAAACTCTGGGTAAAAAAGCCACACAACAGTAATAATGAAATTGTACGCATTTTGAATATTTTTGACGACAATGCCGTTGCTTCGGTGACAGTTTGGCTGGCTGGGGACCGCGGTCGGTCAGCTGCGCCATCTGCCTGCGGGCTGTTTACCCATGGAAATATTCAATACGCGCTCTCTAATAATTTTTCTCTTAGGGTGATATTACTTTCTTCCAGAAAACTTGAAACGTAAATGAGTGCTTTTCGGCGTTATTAAGAGTAATGTTTGGGTTTCCAACGGCATGCCGAATTGAAAATTTGTAAAGTTTCGTAATTGATATTTGTGTTTTATACGCAGGATCAAGATCACAAAACGTTGATTCCTTCTACTTTTTTATTGATTAATTATTTGTTTGGGTTAAATATTTTTGCTTTTGTTACTAGCCTAACACTTTTTTTTTCATTTCAGTATCGATAAATCGGCGTTTATTGGACATAAATAAATTAATTGCTTGATACATACACACATAATACATACAAATATAGGATTATATGTAACAAACCTCTCGGCCACTACCTACCTCTCTAGATATAAAAAATACCTATTTTGAGGTAGGTTACCTTTTTTTTCATTTTTCCACCTTTGATGGATACCTAATATTTATTTTGAAAGAAGGTACATACAGTAAAAATCTACTAAAGAATTTTAAAAAATATAACGTGTAATGCGGGATGCAAGAGAAAATGTATATTTAATGCAAGAGGTAGTGTTACATTTTATACTAAAATAGCGTCTTTCATGCGGATTCCAAAAATAAGTGGCAAGCTGAAATTAAAATTAAAAAAATAATAGAATAAAGAGGAATTATTAATTGACGATACAACGCTGAGCAAAAATATATCAGATTCATTAACATCGCTTAAAACTTATTTATGACATTTGTTGGATATACACATGTGTGCAAGGGACAGATAAAATAACCGAATAATGGTATTTATAAAAACTAGCAGTTAAGCAATCGGCTATCGCCGACTGCTTGCTGTTAGGCCTTGCGGGTGGCTGTATGGGCCGCTGCGCGAACCTGTAGTGGCCGCTACGCGGCCATTGGCATTTACGATTGGTTATCGTCCATTACCTACTGCTAGGCCCTGCGTGCAGTTATTGTGGCGTTTTGCGACCAATTCAAGTGATTTTCTTAAGTGGAAAGAGGTCTACATATTACTTAAATGTAATTCGTTATAAGTGTTTGAAAGACTGAAAAATTAGTAACGCGAGAATCAACTGAAATTTTGGACTTCAAAAGACCCAAAAATTTAATCTAGAAACTGTAAGCCCTACGCATAAAGTAGCGCCTGTATTTTAACCTCACAATTTAGGTCAGGTAGCGTGTGTGTTTTAACCTCACAATTTAGGTGAAGATGTAATCTCAAAATTAATATTCACGGTATTAAAATTAATCTAGGTGCATACTATAAAGGTGTATCTAAACACCGTTTCACCTTTTATAATACGTCAATGGAACGAATACGAAACTGTCAAACGGCCGATATGTCAAAATTCAATTTTGATATGACTTGCCAAGAGTAAAAATAGAATTGATTGAAGAAAATGTGGTATTTAGTTATTTTTAATCAATAAATATTATCTTCGTTTTAAGTAACGCATATAATATTTGTATATTAAATTATATCTAAATGTATTTTTAAAGTGATCTACTCTAAAATGTTCTTTTTAACTGGCAACAGAAATCATCCACTAACAACAACATCATCATTAGCGTAATTAATATACAGATGGTAGGTATGTTTAATTTAGGCAAAATTAAGTTATGATAATATAAGTCTTGATTGATTTGTTTCCAGTGAGCAATGTACTCATCCACTGCCTGCGTAGAAGGGGTGAGGGAGAAATCCCAGTTACTCATCTTCTAAATAATTATTAAAATTGATTACGGAAGTAATAACGAAATTAGCAGTAATAATTTTCGTATTATTAAAATTAGTTAATTAGATAAGTGACTTGATGATTATAATATTTATTACTAAAGCAAAGATATGTCAAGATATAATTATACATGACTCATATAGATGAAATTATATTTTTTATAGAAAAAAAGTAATAGGAGAGAATGTGGTCAATTGTAACACAGGACAGTGAATGGTACCCACCCACCGCTTACCCAGGACCGTTCTAAGAGCAAAAGCTTCCTTATCGGTCCTACTCAATCGTCTCCAGGTTGACATTTTTTTTAAATACTACTTTGCAAGACCGTGCCACCCCGCAGCGGTCGTATAAACCACCGCGGGACCGCACGGCCGCAAAAACAAACCATTCACTGTCCCCACCGTGAAATTATTCTTTATTTAAAAAATAAAACATTTAGATGAAATGCTTAACGCCGCTAAAGAAGTTCAACTTCAGAATAGAAGCGTACGGAGTATGGCCAAAACACATGGAATTTGTCACGTTTCCCTCGTGCGGTATGTTAAAAAAATGAAACAATGCTGGATGCTGCTTATGGACAAAGCATGCCCAACGAGAGTTGGATTTAGTGCATCACATGCAGAAAGTGGGCTCATCAGAAGTGTACCGGAACTCGGTCAATATTTTATGACTGTCCTAACTGTCAGTCCGATTAGAAGTTTACAAAACTTGATTATTAAAGTAAACTGTTTTTATATGCTTTTATCATATAAATTACCTATTCTCTGTATTCAATTTGCAACATCCGCTTACGTAAAATGTTTTTTTTGTTTTCTCATTTATATTTAACATAAAATTTTATCATCTCGAAGAATAGAGTTTGTAATAAAGTTGTTTTTTAATGTTCATCGTTCTGTTCACTTTTTTATTTATTTATTTTATGTTTACGAAGTAATTATAAAATATTGAAATAAATATTTTTATCGTTCATGGACCGTTTTTCATTATTTAACTGATTTAGCTGTGGTTTTACAATCATCCCCATATGGTGTTACAATTTATATTAAATATAACTCAATCTAAGCAAAGAAAAAAATTAATAAAAATTTGGGTGCTTTGTGAAACTTGCCCGAATATATAAATGTTTTTATTTGAGGATTATAACATCCTGGAGGCCGCCTACAGAAGCTTTGTCACTTAAAATAATCCAAAAATATGTTCATGAATCGATTAAAAATATTAAGTCTGTTTATTATTTTCAAATACATACATTAAAAAATAAATACCAAAATAAAATAGGTGGTGTATTCTTCATCTTCTTCTTCATCAGCCTTCGTCTTTCCACTGCTGGATACAGGCCTCTTCCTTATTTTTCCATTCTTCCCTGTTATTGGCTAATTGTAGCCATTTCTTTCCCCCCACAACGACAATATCATCTACCCATCTCTTTTGAGGTCTTCCGATGCCTCTTTTATTTTCCCAAGGTCTCCATTTCAGAATTCTGGAAAAAAAAGAAAAGCCTTTGAATCATGCATACTCCCAGTGATGACGTATGGATTGGAGACTATGGCCCTTACAAAGAAAAGTGTAGAAAAGCTCAAATGCACGCAACAATCCATGGAAAGATCCATGCTTGGAGTAAGCCTAAGAGATTAGAATTAAGAATTAGAAACGACGAAATTAGGCGCAGAACTAGAGTAGCGGATATCATGGATCGTGTAGCGAAGCTAAAATGGCAATGGGCAGGACACGTTGCAAGACAGGATACTACAAGATGGTGGTGTATATCTATCTGAAATCTAATTTAATTAAAATAATGTTTAATGTGTAATGTTTAATGTTTTTAAAATACACTCACAAAAACAAAATTAACTGAATTCTTTAAGTGTGCGTAGATATTATTTTACATTGCACCTGAAATATCATCCGGCTGATTAATTTACTATCTTTATATTGAAAAGGCTTTTAGTAAAGTATCAAATATTATTGCTTTATATTGTATTTCGATCGAATCGTCAATATTATGTTTGTCGATCCTTGGAAATATATTGCCTGCACAATTATGTGTACACATCAGTAATAACTCTTTGTGCAACTGTTACATTCTTAACCTCATAACCAAAAATGACAACCATTTGGCTGTTATTTAGTATTTAGAGATATTTATCTGAGAATTTTGCAAACGAGAAAATCCTTAAAAACAAAAAATGTATATTTATTTATTCATTTGATGAACATTGTCATTTGAAATCAATAGTACGTTCGTGAAAATGTGCTGAATTCCAAAATATAGACCCTCCCCTTAGACGCAGGTGGCATCAGATTCGTTCTATTCCGTGCAACCTTCAGACAATTGTTTTGTTGGAACCACCCATTGTGACGCTGCGTCATTGCACAACGTTCTTTACCATAAATCACGCCACCCTCTTCTCAATAAATGCTTTTCTCTTTCCCCCTACTGAAATATTCGAATAACTTTGTTACTTTTTCTTTTTTACATTTTCTTTGTTAATTTTGAAAAACTCCTTTTAACATTGTCTTCATTTTTTGATTTGATAAGTCAAGCGTCTGAACGTTAAAATTTTTTGGTTTTAATCTACTACTAACTTGATAATAATAAATATTTAGTTAATTTATATTACAGTTAAGTTTTGATGCCAATGATTATTTTAATTTAAACTAAACAAAACTTTGTACTAAACACGTTGACTTGTTTTATCTGTAGGTACTATAGTAAAGTTTGTTATTGATTACATTTGATCATAATCTGGGATGGATCATCTCGAATTTTTTTCAGTAGTTTGATAAAATAACTTAACGATGTGTGGTATAATGTTTTCTTTAGAGTTAATTAAAATGTCCAATATCTTGGCTGTCTACGTTAGATCTGTTTTATTTTTACTGTCTCTTACTTTTGTCTAAGCATGGAAATATAAATTCAATATCAGTATGCATTAAATGAATATCATTCATCTAATTTAATACAAGTACGTAATCAAGAATCTTGATTGGTACCTATCTCACTCACACATGACATATCTGTCGATTTTTTTTTAAACCGAGTTGTGTATACGGAAACGCGTAATGTCAATATTTTTATCATTTTCAAACTCAGGTAAGCGCTATGAAAATAGGACTAACTTGCTGGTATGGAGTGAGGTTCAAACCCACGACCTTTTGATCACGAGGCGAGATTCCTAACCACAAGATCTACAAGGTACTCTACGCAAGTAATTCGGCACACCCGGTTTGCACACTATTGCTCCGTATGTGTAATTTCTAGATTAAATAACGTACTCAATAAATTTAAATGCAATGTATTTTGAAGTTTTTTAACCGAGTTGATCCATTCCGTACCATATAAAATATTTAGGGCCATTAAATTACATAATATAAATAACCAAGTCCTTATTGCCTTTTATAGTTATATATAATCACCTTTTAAATTTGTTTTTGCATTAGTTTATAATAAGTTATTCAACTCCCGTATTTTAAAATTCGAATTTTAATTTTAAGTAAACATTGCATCTTGATGAAAGGACTATTGGTCCTGAAACATGTTGATTATTAAATAAGTACTGGTTTTATGCAAAGTGCCTTTTTGTTAAGATTAAATTCATATTATATATTTGAATAAATCACTTAAGTATATTAACTAAATGCACACGAATAATTAGAATAGTTTATTAATTTAAACAGTTGCTGATTAAAAGTAGTGCGAAATTTCGTATTTACTGCGCGACGCGATTATTTAATATCGGTCAACGATTTTTATGTCTTTTTACTCCCTTTCTTGTACTCTTTTAACTCGTAACGTCTGCTTGTCTGCCGAGAAAACTTTGGATCGATTTTAACCCTTTTACCGTAATCTAGTCGAGCTGAAACTTTGCAGGCAGACTCTTGGCGACGATAAAAATGATCTAACAAATTTTCGTTTAAAAAATTTAATTATAGTATAATTTTGGATTTTTCGAAATTTTAACGTTTTTTTCAAATCGGAAACCATGCAAATGTGAAAGGAGCCCGCTGCGCGGAGAAGGCGCGAAACCTGTTTCAAGTAGTATGACTCGAGCCATGGGTCCGATCAGACGGTTTCGCCGACGCCGTGCCCTCCTATGCCAATTATTACGTTTTCAATATTCTATAATTTTTAAGGATAATAATATACATGGAATAGATTTTTCACATGAACTTAAAGCTAGAGGAATATGTTGATAGAATATCAAATAGATAAAAAAAAATTGGAAACAATACAAATGAGAAACCGAGTATGATAAAAACTTAGTTAGTTTTTATAAAATGAAATAATATGCATTTTTGATAGCGTTCATCATCACCAGCCCGTATCAGTTAACTGCAAAATAAAAGCTACCCTTAGCTATTTCCACACATGCTAGTGTATTAGGTTTATTTAATTTTTTTATATTTATTTTTTATGTAGATATGATTAAATCCGGTCGCATGATGGGAAAAATCTATTTAAATCAGAGAAAAAAATATGATTTTACAGATTTAAAATCACCTAGCGTGAATAACTCAAACGGTTTTTGGAAATCATTGCAGCAAATACAAAATTGATTGCTTTTCAAATGGAAAAATATATTTTAAAAATAAATGGTTATCAAGCATACTTAAGTGTTAGTATTATTAGTGTACCGTATCTCGTAATCCATCGTGACTTTTATTTATTTTACTTATAACTATGTCGAAATCTATACATTTCTTTTGAAAAACTAGTATTTTAATTTTTTTCCTATTGTAGATTTATCAATCAATTCAAAAATTGACAGCTTAGACTTAATACGAGTTCATTAAAGTTTCATCTTAACAAACAAAATCGATATTAGTTCTCCATAGAGCAACACAATTGCCAAATTCATTTTTCTACACAGTTTCCCCGCCTTCAACACATTTTAAGGAGCTTTTTTTTAGGATACCACAATCACCGTAATAGTTCTTTTTCATAAAGCATCTTACTGTATTTATCATATCTTTAACATGTTATTGATATTATCTAATATTAATCCTCATCACTTATTCCCTTCCGTTCTCCCTCCCGCACTCTCTGCAAATATAAATATTTTCCATCTACAATTTTTCTTTTTCTTTTTCACCTAAATTGTGTTTTTTAATTTTTATCTTGCTCACAAGTTCATAGCAATTCGTAGAAATCATGTGAATGGCTGAGTTTTCTTTATTTTTTTTATTGCTGCTTAACTTATTTTTAATATTTTTTTTTACAAAATAAATTAAAAATGGCAGGAATCTTCAAAATACTTCCTAAGTTTTTTTAATAAATTACGAAAAATATAAAAACAATACCAAATACAGAAAAAAGCACATAATTGTTAATACGCCAGCCTAGAGTTCGAGCCTCGATCCAGGAGACCACTACGTTACTTTGTTCTGTTGTCAAAATACAGGCATTAAGATTATATTGAAAATAGTAAGGATATAAGTATGAAGTGTACTCCGTGTACGCATCCCCATTTTATAATGATACTTAGATACAACAAGATATATAATGATACAATTAAGAATGAAAAAAATAGTATTTTTCAATTTTTTTCGTTTTATTTTTAAAAGTTTAAAAATCCTTTCCTCCACTTGCTGCATTCACATTTCCATGCATGACACATTACTTCGGGGCCAATCGGCGCACCTTGTTTCCCCGAGAGCTGGCTCCTGCACCGACCGTATTATAAGTTCATTCGCATTGTTTGCTTCTGGAGTAGAGGCGGGAAATGCCGCTCGCAGCCATTCAACGTACCAACACTAAATTTGATAACTCGTACTGAACGCCATGCGCCAGTTCCTTTCAATATTTCCCGGTAATTTCAACTGCTTTTAATTTTCAGATATATAAAATACTCAGACCTTTTACGATGTTAAATGAGGGCCGTAGATTGGTAACGTTTATTCAATTTAATGTTTATTTATAAATTACTTTTATATTGAATTTTTATGTAGATATGATAAAATCCGGTCACTTGATGTGAAAAATCTATTTTAATCATAGAATGATTTGACAGATTGAAAAACCACCTAGCGTGAATTACTCAAACGGTTTTTGGGATTCATTTTAATAAATACAAAGTTAATTGCTTTTCAAATGAAAAAAAATATTTAAAAAAAAATGTAATCACGCATACTTAAATAAAAAGTATCAATATTTTCCCCTGAAAAATAAGTGTTCGGAGATGCGTATATTTTTCTTGAATGCATATATTTATTTTATTTATATTTATTTATTCTGAACTTGATACATTTTTGTAAGAAAATGTGTTACTTACCTCACTGGCATGAACCTGTGCCGAGATGAGCAGAATAAAATGAGAACAAAATACTTTATACATAAAATTAATTAATTTATTAGATATTGTAGATAGGCATAAATTGAAAAAATAAGTGAATATTATTGATTACAATAGTAATAACGAATTTCAAAAATGCAAGTATGAAAAAAATTATATTCGCAAATATGAATTTATGAAAAGAACAGTGCTGTGAGCACATAAATAAATTAAAACCTCTTTTTTGCAGTTGGGTAATGGTGCAAATGCAGTTGACTATACTATGAATAATGTCTAACGAAATAATTTTATGTCAGGATGGCAGTAAGGCATCCCATGTCTGATAAAATAGTAACAAAGATATTTATTTCATTTATGTTTATTTACATACTTTTATTTATAAAGGTATGTAAATAAACATAAATATATAGTTATCAATATCAATAGTTGCTATATTAATAGTATACGACAAAATGACACAATAACACTGCTTACCTATGTGTCAGAAACCAGGACTCTGACAAAGACAGATGAGGCAATACCAGATGTATTTGAAAGACGAACCCCAGGAGAATTTTCGGAGCCTTCAAAGAAAATGGGAGTGTTGCGCAGGTGTTAAAAACTACACTTTTTAAAGACAATACTTTGTCAATTAATTAATTTCATTTGTCACTTTGAGTGAAATGACAAATGAAATTAACTAGAAATTTACTTAACACTTAACAATAAAACTGACGAAAGAAAAATTTTACTACCCGAAAAATAATAGTGAGACCTTATTACTTGGCTATGATTCATGGACGATTTTTACCTTCGCATGCAGTAGGTTGCATCACTGGTTCTCTTGTATTTTTTAAATTTTTCTCGCCCTATCTTCGTGGTCCTTGTGAATGCTATTACATTGCCACATATGAAAACCTTACAAGAAGCCTTTTTCGCATATGTCTAGCACAACATGTTTTAGCTTCAAATTGCTGTTTGTGGTTTCATCTGATTTTTCGCATCCCATTTTTCTATATAGCTCCAAAAATCACTTTCTCGGAGTACCTTTTCTCCCAGCTGCCTTATAATTGAAATGATTTCTGCAAGTGTTATATCTTGCATGTTTATAGGTATAAATGTATATAGGTTTATAGGTATGATCGAAGTGGAAGAACAATAAATATACATAAATCAAGAATTTACCATACTTTGTGTTAGCTTGGGTGGGAAGCAGTCTATTACGGAGATGGTGGAAGTGAATTTTTGAAGAGAGCAGTAATGAATATAGCAGTAGTGAATTCTTGAAGGGAGCAGCAACCTTTGCCGCATTGGATTATTATCCTACGGACGATGAATTATTATTCTACATAGCAATACAAATTTGAAAACGTAATGAATGTTTATCAGTTATGGACAGTATAATCGCCTAATTAACTGACAAGAGTTTGAATAAAGTGGACTCTGAAAGTTTTGTGGGTACTTACGAATATTACTTTCTCTGAAGTTTTGCACGTGTGGATTACACATCAATCAATTCATTCCGAGTGGTGGACGAATAACGTTTTACAGTGGGGCGTAGCGCAAACATTCATATCACTTATATTTATATAGGATATATGCCTCATATAGCGATGCCTTTGTGACAGACATATTGACATCGAGGTTACGTTTTTAGACTGAATAAAAAAAACATTAGGGGTAGGATGTAGGGTACGAGTACTTACAACTTTTACCAAACAATACAGGTAGGTACAAAGAAAGATTTTTTTATATAAAAATTGGTCATCAGATGTTTAATAAATGCATTTGATGCAATGTAACAACCCACCGTAGTCTACAAATACTATATTCGGTAAAAATAAAGCATCGACACTGCAATATGATTGCGTACACACATTTAAAGTGTTGCAGTATAATATGGCTGCCATTTATTTATTTATTTATTGATGAACGCTCTTCAATTATATTAAAATTACAAAAATACAATTATAAACAATTACAAAAATAAGGTAAAGTCATTAAATGAATAAACACTTCAAACAAAATGTGTAGAAATTGTTACATAGTGAATGCCCAAGAAATACAAACAAAAAAAATATATAAAGTAGAAAGCAAATAGGTACATAGCAATGGCACAATACAAAAAGATAATTATACCTAATATAAATTAGAAAGCAAGGAAATAGCTATCCCACAAGCTTGAAAAAGCATAAGTCTATCATGTAATATCTTTCTGGTTGTAAACGCTAAACTTTACCATTAAAATAAAATAATAAAACAGTTAAAACGAACTGGAATTTTAAAGTTTTAGTTTTTTAAATTTTGTTTTTATTTATCTGTATTTATTTGTAATTATTATATTTATTTATTTTTAAACATAAAATAGTGTTTGAGCGTAGTCCAATACGAATACGAAGTCCAAAAAAATTTTATTTTTGTTTTTTGTTTTAATCTACTTATATTCATTAATTAAACCAACGTGTTTCATGTAGGTGTAATTAATAGATATGAGTAGATTAAAACAAATAATAAAATTATTTTTTTAAATTGTCAATCTCTATTACTCAATCAATTGAAAAAATAATACGTAATCCAATTAAAATGATAAAGACCCAGTGAATTAAGAATAAGGTTGGATTAGACAATATTTTAAAATTAATTAATAAATGGTAGAATTAAGCATTATTTGTAACTATAAAATAATTAATAAAAAGCATAATTTAAGTATAGAGCATTAATAAAGCAAAAAAACATAGTGACGCCTTTAATATGCTTCACAGGTATTATGAATAAATGTACGATTTTTGAAATTTCTAATTTTCCAATTTGCAAATTGAATGAAATTTTCGAGAAAAGAAGAAAGAAAAGAAGGAAGACCTCTCCCTCAGAACCCCGCTACCCATCGGATGCATGTGCACAATTTGTGGAAGAGTGTGCGGTTCCTGAATAGGGCTCCTCAGCCACGCTCGAACGTATAATTAAATCATCAGACGTCATCCCCTCAACGAGGGACCTATGACGAAGAAGATATTTACAGAAATATGTATATTTTTAAATTTATTTAATGTTTTATTTAATATTTAATAAAATTGTAAAAAAAATTATAGAAATCCCACAAAAAATGACAAGATCTTTAAATCGCAGTTCAGCGTACAGTTTCTGGCAAATATCGTAGGTATATCGTAAATCCAGGGAGACGGGAGAGCGAAAAATAAGTTAGAAGCGACTGCATTGCGAGCAGCACACGGGAACTGGATTACTCGAACCAGACTAATAAATCCTATTAATTCTACATACCTACTAACACGCTACTTTAGGCTAGCCAGATTCTTTTATAAATTCTTTATATATATTCTGAGAATACAATTACTGGATTTGTCCATTATTTAATTATGATAAATTATAGAAGTCTCACAGAGACGGAGCTATTTGTATAGAAACTTGTACGGAAAAATGGAAAATCTATGTATACTATTTCTTCATGAGAACGACTACAGATGCCTCTGGCATAGTCCCGTCAAATATATGGAAGATTTCAATTTGGAACATACATACAACTTTCAAAAATTTGATAATGTGTGGATGTTCTTACGATGGAATTGGTGAACGTAGCGTTGTGTAGAGTGATCTCTCAAGTCAGCTCATACAGGTTGAAAGCCCTGGGCCATCGTATAAAAGACTTTCTTACACGTTTCTCATATAAGCAGCTTGGTCTCCGATGATTTATCTTAATTAAATTCCTTTATGTCTATTTTTATTTATTTCAATTATTAGTTTTAGTTCTGAAATAACCCTTTCACGTGTGTTTATTACAATTATTTACAATTGAGTTGTTTTATCGGCGTGCTTGTTGGTCTAGTGGTTAAGACACTCGCCAAAAATTTCAATCCAGGAGACCAGCAAGGTAGTTTTATTTTCGTAGTTTATTGGCGAAATCAACAAATTCCGTGTAGGTACGCATCTCTATAAAATAATAATTATTATGAATTTCTTACTAACTGATGAACTAAATTGTTATTTTAATTGTGAGATATATTTTCTATTGTAGCTGTAATTGGTACCTAACTGATAATTCGTAATTTGGCGAGCAATCATTGGAACAATAGAAACTAAACGTTCACTAGTTAAAATTCGGTTCCATTACTATTATCAGTCATTGTTAAAATCGAAAACCAATTTTTTAAAAAAACACTGTCACAATAACTGTTATATACATCATTTCACTTCAAATACTTCATGTCATTACTATTTTATACATCATTTCACATAATCATATATATCCGTACGAGTAGATAATATATGATGTTGGCGTCTGGATGTTAATCGCCTTAAATAGTATATCCGATGTTTTGAATGGGTAACATGTGTCATCTACAAGAAAGCTGACAAGTAATGATTTTTACATCTTCATTCTGGTTTCATCATCTTGAGAGTGGCTCCATGATTTGGGAGCCACATGAGCTTAAGTACTCCCTTATGGTAGAGAAAGTACAAAATTATTTTCTATGATATCTCAACACGAGAGAGTTATTATCCTTAGCCTAACCCGACCGAGTTTCTCCAAGGTGTACTTGGCTACAATAATTTTAGAGACTGGAAGAAATATGTATTTGATTACGCATTTTTATCGATTGTTGCGCGGAATGATCGATAATCCTGAAATTATACTACTAATTAACTCAGACATCGTCAGCTTAAATTGTTTCACATTCCAATATACAGGACCAACCTACCAATGATTACGCCTGTTGGGAGAGCTACTGCTATCGTGAAAAATATCATTCTAGACATTGATCTTCTCTCTGAGAGGGTTTTCCGAACCAGGATTCTTCTACACCTTTGATGTGAATGATGTTGAAAACTGAAAAATTAAATGCTGGAACCTGGATATATCCAGGTTGCAGCATTTACTTTTTTAGTTTTATAATTTGATATTTGTGTGTTTCTCTTTATTTCATTTATTTATTTCGTATTAAATATTACGGGACTCGTTTCCACGGGAGCACGGATATATGAAAAAAAAAATTGTAATTTAAACTTGTAATGGGGATTGGTGCCTTATAATAAAAAAAAATAACATATTATTTTTCAATTGATTTGGTGAACGTCTTTTGCCTCCGCACTGACCTCAAACATTTAAATTTAATGAAAAAAGTTTAGTATAGTTATGGCTTAATATTGAGCAAGTGGCAGTTTCTGTTGTTATTTTTAAAGCCCGTTCCATAGCTTGAGTACGGCACGGAAACCTTTAAAGTAACAGTTCACTTTCACCACCTGATTCAACGATATATTGAATTTCTTGGTCAGACAAGCGTTTCATAATCGGTGGTTCAGTTAATATTTCCTGATAACTTATTAAATCAATATATATTTGAAGTATTGAAATTTACTGACGGCACTTCAAACAACCTCGGTGTTGTTTGAGGCATACTGCGTGCCTTTAATATGCGCCAGGCTACCAGTTCTTGAATGTGGCATTAGTTATTGCAAGAAGGATGCTCTCGGGATGTGTAAAATAGCTATGGCGTTGAGCGACATGATCGATAACCTTTTTTAGATCTTCTAGTAGATACCCGGAGGCCATAATAATTTTTGCATGATGGTTTATTTTTAATATTTAGCCAAGATGGTGCGTAAAGCAAATGTAGCAAAAATCGTCAAATTTTCCGATGGTGTTTCTATTGTTACCAATAAACGTAGCATTCAATTACCACGTGTGACCCAACGGGCATGTGACATTTTGCCAGGAGGTTTATGTGCCAATTTTCTGGGAAATCACATGAGAGGACCGCTGAGACAATTTTGTGCAAGTACTGTTGATCTGTACTCAAATATTGGGCCATTTCTGGAATCAATCCGTCAATGCGCTGAAATTTTTAACACACAATTGTTCACAGGTCTCAAGTGCTTTCTCCAATGGCCCAGTGTAAGACTTTGGAACGACTGAGAAAACTAAACTATGTCTTTTGTAACCTACGCAATAGGTATATTGAACAAACATACTATTTAAATGGTGTATTACGCGTTGGTGCAGTCCCTCTTACAGTATGGTATTATTGGGTGGGGAGGGACTTATAATTCCACCGTTCAGTCATTAATGATAATGCAAAAAAGAATTATTAAAACGATTCTCAAAAAACCTTATGACTATCCTACTGTAAATATATTTCAAGAATTTATTGTACCACCACTCACAAAAATATACAAAACAAACTCCCTATCCCAAATTTGCAAAGAATATTTTATAAATAAATCTCACCCCTTAGACTGTATAAGTAGTAGACATAGAACAAAGAGACAAATAAAGATACCATCTTTAAGAACCACCATGGTACAACATCATTATACATACTTGGGAGTTAAATGGTGCAATACATTGTTGTCGCAAAACAAATTTCAAGAAAGGAACTTTCCAAAATACGAACAATTTAAGAAAGAAGTCAAATCCTTGATTTTCGACAACGATGAATTGTAACATTGCCCACATGTCTCTTTTATACTTTAATTCTTTAGTTCTTCTTTTATACTTTATACTTTAATACTTTAATTCTTTTTATACTTTTATTCATTAGTTCTTCTGTTATATTTTAATTTAGCTTGTAAATACTCCTCCCATAAGCTCGAGCTTTGGCTCGTATTATGGGGAGTATAATGTCTGTGAAAATGTTATAATATAGAATCAATTTATTATAATAAACATATATCTACTGTATAAATAAATTAATAAAAAAAAATACTAGCTTAGTAGGTATCATTAATAATTATTAAATAGTTTTAAAAATAATATTTTGGGGTTACGTTGTATTCCGTTTCGAAAAGGGAATGTTAAATACATCAACTACTCTTTTCGGCTTTTGGCCTTCTTTAATTCAATATTTTTTCCTGTCTCGTCTCGGCTCTGAAACTCTCTTAATGAGTGACTTAAAACTCTCTTTAATGAGTTCAGAAAATTCCGAGCAGGTTGTACGTGAGCACTATAGTTTAGTTAAACACTTATTTTTTTGATCTATAAGAAGTTCCATTTTTTAAATCCATCAGTAGCTCATTTATGATAAATTTTTTAAATTCCATTTTCACTTTCCGAATTCCACTTTCAAATTCATTTCACTACGGTAAACGCTCGCTCGCCTCAGCTTTCTGGCCATTTTTCATATATGATTTTTCGACAAACTCGCTCTAAAAGTTCACAACAATTATATTCCCTGTCACGCTGTCAGTCTTTGAGCCAGCGACGTCACATTCCGGCCGATCTGAAGGCAGTTTGCTGGCAGGCGGGACTGAAATTCCGCTGGGAAAATTACCAACTCCGGTTCGGATTGCATTGCATATTCCTTCCTATCTATCCTAATTATTTTCATTTCTGACAGTAAACGAAACTTGAGACTTCGCGCAACTCGAAGATACATTACAGTATATAACAATATTTAGTTTATTCCAGCGTAATCGACTTGTTTGTGCAGGATCCTATCCGACATAAAAATATACAAATAAGTAATAATAGAAAATTATTTTACGAGATGTTTACAAAATACATTCATAGACGGATATCTAAGCGATTCCTAGGACTACATAGTAAAGAGTAAGTAAGGTAAAGAGAGCCATGGCGATTCATCAATTTTTTTTCCCAAATTAATACAAATTGTTAAAAAACGAAATGATCGAGAATGCATTCAAACAATGATCATCTTTTCATGACGTCTTTGTCCAGAGTCTGTATTGTATGTGTGTGGGTGCAGCTGCTGCTTAACTACAATCAATCTCTGTATCCTGCTCTAACACTTCTCACCTAATATTATTAACAATTTTTCTATCTAGTCATTAATTTGCTAATTGATTATATGTGTGTATTTTTCAGTGTATTATATAAATCATTTTTAAAGTATTGAAATAAAATGGATTTTTTATACGAATGTAGATGTGTAGAGATTCGATTCTTTCGTTGGAGTCATCACAGCGCTTTCAGTAGAAAAGACATTCCTCATTGAAATTTGAGTAATTAATAAAGCAAATACCGAAACCGGTTGGTGTAACCAATGTATAGTGAATATTTTTAATATATAATAAAATTTAGTATAAAAAGATATTTTAAAATTATTCATATAAATATTATGGTTAAAAGGAAGTGAACTTATTGACATATAAATTTATTTGTATATTTTTAAAGTGTTAATGCAGTATGTGACTGAAAATTCTCTTTTTACTCCCTTTCTTTTAACTCGAGGCGTCTGTTTGCTTGTCTGACGAAAAAAATTTGGATCGATTTTTAACCCTTTTCCCGTGATCCAATCGAGCTGAAATTTTGCAAGCAGACTCGTGGCGACGATTAAAATGATCTTTTATATTTTTGTTAAAAAAAATAATTATTATAGTATGATTTAGAATTTTTCGGAATTTTTTATTAGTCAATTTTGTAGTGTCGCCCGACTCGAGCTCAAAGCGTAGGATAAGTGCTAAACCTGTTTTAACTAGAAAATGAGGAAGGGAGTTCAATAAAAACTTCGTTTTTATGGGTAAGTTTTTTTAGCAATCTTCCGCAGTTTGGCAGTAAGGGAACATATTTAACTTTGTGAGAAATAAAAAAACGAATGCATTATAACTATTTTGTCAATTTTTCGGAATAATCTGAAATTTCTTTGCGGCAATATATAACAGCATGTTGTTGATAGGTAGGTTTACTCATTTTCAAATCGCGCAATCGAGAAATAACTTTTGTGTGATTCTGTAGAATTGTCAAATTTCTACTCTAAATTTACGGCATCCCGCTCAAATCCTCGTATTCAATTCGCCATATTATTAAACCTTTTTATTTGATATTGAAATCGACTTCAATACTTAACGGATACTTTTCCAATATCTTTCAAAATTATCTCAAATCAAAAGCGGTAGGCTATAGGTACGGAAAAATGCGACGGTTGAACGAACTTAAGGAACTTATTTCAGGATGGCGAATGCAATTGGAATAATTTGAAAGTTATTTCTCAAACGGTACGAGAATGCCTTAGTAGAGGTTTTAATTAAGTATGTATGTATGATTATACTTCTAATGAAAATTGCCGTATGCCGATGACGTTGTCAGAATAATTTGATGCTTCATTAACAGCCAACGAATCCTACTCATTTATTTATTTGTTAAAAATTATATTTACTTATCTCATGTTTATTTGTTTTATGTATGCAGATCTATGTATATAAAACTGAATGTCTCTGATTATGTGTTCTCAATACCATGATACAACCCTTTGGCCGATCTTAACCCCAATTTTCGTAGTTATTCTTTAGTCTTCTTTTTCTTCTTCCTTGCTTCATCCCAACTCATTGCCATTGTCGACTGTTGTGGTCAGCTCTCCACGTTCTTCTGTACTGGATAACGTCTCCCAATCTGTGCCTCTGCATCATATATTCCTTTGCATATTCCTGCATATTCCTTTGCACCATCTGTGAATTCTATATTATTCCTCTTGATGTAATTCGAAGAAGATCCAAAGAGATCGCCTGGTTAACAATGGGATCGGGTGCTCGGCGTCCAATATGGCCATATCATCACATTTGCCTTTCCTTCATCTTGCGATTGATGTCCATGCCGCCCAGATTTCCACGAATGTATGAAATTTTAATTTCGTCTTTTAACGATACTTTCCTGGACGACATTTCTTCCTCCGCTTCTGTACTGTTTAATATCCGGCACCCTCCATCATACCTCCTTACCACGTTGTAAATGTATATATTAAATGTCCATTCATTCGGCCGTCCATTCGAAGTTTCGCTTTGTTATTTTTCGAATATAAAACAAACATTATTACATTTTTTTAATTATCTTTACTGCATGCCATCCATTCCAAATTTTTCGGAGTTACTTTTGAGAATCCTACGTAAAACAGAGATATTTTATATAAGTCCAGTAAGATTAGACGAAAAAGGTCCAAACCCAGGAAAAATTCCCGAAACTAAATTGTGGCATGGACATTGATATAATTGCTCTAAATAAAATGTCTAAAATATCAATCCGAGGTATGCTAAGCTTTGTACGCAATGGTCTGTTTAATATACATTTTTTATAAATATCTCATTAAAGGTAAGCTTTGTGGCAAAATTATTTTTACTGCAGTAGGTGTGTTAATTAGCTCACTTTTGAGTAGGGAAAATTCTTATAAATCTAGACTGAAATGGGAAATTTTCGAAGTCGATTTCGTAATCATATTCTTCTTCATCTGCACTTAAGTATTGCTTATATGTGTTTATTTTTATAATTGCATTTATTTAAAATAAATGCATAAGTCTATTCATCGATATTTTTAGTTCTCTTCAATATCCAATGACGTTTATAAATTAAATTATATAACCAAATATGAATCCTGAGCATCTTCGGGCAGAGACTGATTTAATAATAAGACCAGAGACTAAGTCTAAAAATAGAGACTAATAAATAAATACTTAATTTACGTTGCACTAAACCTGTCTCACTAGAATAATCTCTGTTTAAATAGTACTACCTTGTCTTAAATTAGTGCGAGGGTTTCTAAACAAGATTGTTCAAAATTTGTAATTATTAAAGACGTAATTTATTAAATTAAAATTATTTTTTATAAATCGATGTCATCCAATACTGATAAAGTGTTATTTTCGGAGTCACATACTAAAATGAATGCGTCCAAATGCGTTCCTTGTCGCATTTTCATTTATTTGTTACGAACATTAAATCGATGTATTAATTATAACTTTGAAATTTTATTAGTGATCGGACCTGTTGGTTTATCACCGGGCGCCGCAGCCGTCAGCGCCTAGAAAATTAATTAACGGAAAATTTAATTAAGCATTCAAGTGCTTTTTCGGTTTAACAGGTAACGTGATTGGATTATTAATAGCGGAGAGGTCTAGTCTTAAAACATTTCTTACCTGAATATATGATGATATGTATGTATGTGTGTGTAAGATGTTTTTTTTTTATTAAGTGGGTCGATGTTTTTTTAATAAATTTGTAAACTTAACAGTTTTTACTAAAATATATAGATCACTTTACATAATGTAACGTTCGCCATTTCCACCCATGATAGAATATACCATGTCTACTAATTTTTGGAAGTTGTATTTATATTTAAATTACGTACCACGCTTTACACGTGTGTTGTAAACACCCCCCACGCAGCCTACACCAAAGCTTTTTCGTTGCCCCTAAATGCCTACAAATGTCGCTAATTGTTCTAATGTCGCAAATCAGATCTCTATAATTGATAACGGAATTTTTTGATAGCAATATCCTTTGTCTATGTAATGAAAGCCTTATGTACACCCAAAAGACTTCCATACCTACTTTCCCATAAAAATACAGTTAATTGATTAATGATGTCCCTGTAACAAAAATCCAGCACTTTTCTGAAAGATTTGAACAAACTCAAAATATTCTCAAATAAACCCTCTGTCACATAAACACTCGGGTTATCATTCAATGATACACCGTCTTGTCAATATACGTTTGTCTCACTCTAATTTTAAAATTGAATCAAATACAATAAAACAAATCGCATTTAATAATGGATACAATATAGAAGTAATTGATTAAATTTTCAAAAATTAATTTAAAAAAAATATAACTAACCAATTTTTATACAATTCACAGATAAATATAAATAATAATAACGATGATTGGTGAAAATATTGATATATTAATACATTTCCGAATCAAATTTTAAAATATCTACCAAAAAATATTAGACCAGCATTTTATATAAATAATAATATAGGGAAACTCCTCATAAATTCTAAATATAAAAATAATATATTTAACTATTCAGGTGTTTATAAACTGTTTATAAATGTAAAGATTGTATAAATGTAAAAACCGGTCGGCGTATGTTTTAAACCAAAAAAAATATTTTATTTGTATGATCGAAATGGGCGATCAATTCTGATAAAATGGATTAATGAATCATCATAACGCCTTATTACGGCACTTCAAAGTTTAAGTATTAACTCAATTTCAGTTAAATAAATCATCTACAAAATAGTCATTTGGTTGATTTAAAAAGGTATCAAAAAACGACATCGATCCACTACACAAAAACAATATAAATACTTTCTTAAGGATTATTCTCTGCAATAAAATTATTAACTTTTCCCCATGGATTTTTTTCTCTCATCAGTATTTACGAACCTTATTCACTAACTATGCATATATCACTAACTATAAGCCATAAAAAATGACAGAACATCGGTTCGCGTTTTTGCTAAGCACTGTACTATACACTACCACGAAGAGGCGACGGAAGCAACATGTGTTGAGTGGCCGATTCAGATATGCTGGCCCGGGGTTTGAGCCCCATCTCCGGCCGTTTAATTTGTTTTTGGCGGCGAATTCAACGAAATTACTAAATTACAGATGTTACACGAAGTTACGTGATAAACAGACAGGCAGACGGACGGACAGACCGCGAAATTATGATGTTTGATACTTTGTAGCTGTAAAATATCAACATTTGCTGACACAAAGACATCTGGAATGCTGGCACCTTATTAAGTTTTTACCTACTGCTTTTTAAGTACAAATTACCTCAGTGAAATTAAAACCTAATATTATTTTTCTCTCTGGTTACAGGTGAGTTTTACGTCAATATATTCAAATGGTGAAAGGATAATCGTTGAATGTGGTAAGTTATTTTTTTATAATACTCTTGGAGTTTAATAACGTGGATAACCGAAATATGCTTTTTCGGTCTCTCAAAGCATATCAAGTTTTCGATCATGTCAAATTAGAATTCGTGTGTACCAAGGATGGCAAATAGGATTTGATTAAAGTGCCAGAACAAGATAAAATTTAATGAAATTACGCACCAATACCTCTTCTATAAAGTTTGCCTTAGTATTACAATAATAATTGATGAATATAGGGTGGACCGGCCGTAAAATTTGGTTTGGAAAAATATTTGAGACGTATATATTGTAATAATATAATATTTATTCAACATAATGAAATGATTCAGAATAAAAATATAAAAAATTAGTGATTCAGATATAAGAAAAAAAAACTTATTTTTCGTTAGAAATGTTTTGCTTCATTTTACTTGCTAGATTAAAGTCTTTCGGGACGGTACGTTAATAATTGAAAGATAATGCACACTTCCCTCTTCTTTTCTTCTAATCTTCCTCCGTTAACCGGTTTCTAGTCTTTAAATGAGCTTATTTTAATGTACAATAAAGACTTTCGCTAGAGTAAGGGAAGAGAAACTGGTCAACAACGAGATTGCTATTTTTTTGATAGAAGAAAAGATATCTTGCATAGTATTTCATACTTCTATTACTTCCACGTATAAAAATACAAACGTACCTACTTGTTTTTTTAATTTATTTTTGTTTAATTTTTGTGAGGTGCGTTTTGAATCGATCAATTAAAAATTTATTTATTTTTTTATTTATAAAAATGTCCATTCTTCTTGTACCGTGTTCTAAATATAATATTATATTTTTTACCTAATTAATCCATAATCAATATAGAAAATACAGAAAATCATGAAATGTAAAGTGCTCACCCACTTAGATGTCCATATCAAGTATGTTCACTATATCACTTTAAAAGTTTTTTTTTTAAACTTTGTCTGTTAAAAAGGCAAATTTTTACATAAAATCGAAAACATTTTAGTTTTTCTAAAATTCTTAAAAAATTAGCTTTTCAGAAATGTATAAAAAATATTTTATATCTTTTCCTATAAATTTTAACAATAAATTAACTTTTAAAATGATATAGTGAACAGACTTGACATGGACATCTAAGTGGGTAAGCACTTTATATTTCATGTTTTTCTAGATTTTTTTTATTGATTATGGATTTATTACGTAAATGATGTAATATTTTAATTAGTTTTAGAACACGATATACTCAAAATTGTCATTTTTATATATAAAAATGAAAGCAATTTGTAATTCTCTCATGATTATTTTTAATATATTAAATTGTATCAAAATAAAATATTATATCCATTTTAAGCTATAGACTATTTTATATGTGTGCAAAATGTTATGGATATTCGTCTAAAATAAAAGAGTTAATGACTTTTTGTCCGAAAAAGGCCTCGATTTTCCATAGTGCGCCGTGCGGCTGTCCGCTCGCGAGGGAGACCTAGCTTCCCATCTCATGGATTGATTGTACGCGTATAAGGCGAAATGTGTCTCACAAGAATTAATAAAGTAGAACTAAAAAACCACGCTTGTTTTATGTTCATATGTATGATTTTGGAGTTCTACAAACGTACCTTCTTAACAATAAATTTTATAATATTAAGTTTTTAATTCAGCATTCTTATTCTTCGTTAATAGAGTTCTTCAACATGTTTTCGCAAATATTTTTTTTTTGCCAAAATTGAATTAGATCGATCTGTATTTACAAATTTGCTAACTGCATTCAATTGAAAAGGTCATTGCAGAAATCTTACATATCGAATAAAACTTGTAATTTTTTGCACTTTTTCGGTTTTTTAAAATTTTGAAAACTATTTTTAAAACAGCCAAGAATATTTTTAAATTCATTGACATAGTGACATTCGAATTAATTTTTTCAAAAATTTGCACATTATCGAAAAAGATTTTGAATTTCGGGAAACTTTCAAATTTGCTGGATTCGATATCTCTTACGAAAATATTTTATTTCATTTCAATCCCCTTTATAAGCCCATACATGACGTCAATTGCCTTCCTACGTTCTTGCTAGTTTTATCTATATAGATGATAAATGTAATATTATATTTGTGAAAAACGTGACTTTTGTTTGCCATTCTCTATCAAGTTGCTTAAAGTCGTTCTTGTTACATTCATGTAAAAATAGGCGTATTTTGTGAAACAATTTAATATCTTTTTTAACAATGCGTCCCAACTCAGACTACGTATGCTATTGCACATCAAAAGAGTATCATATTCGCAACTGACGTCATTCAAACGTTTTGAATTGTTTTTTCTACATGTTGCGTGGGACTGTAAAATTTGTAATCTTTTCACCTCTGGTATTTCTTTGAAATCGCTAGTATTTTTTTCATTCCTTTTATTAGGTATCCAACATGGTTCTGAAATAAACTAGTAAAATCTATTGCCGGACCAGTCCAGTGTGCTCCGTCGATCGTTTAACATATCAAGAAAAGTATTTTTTCTCGCTTAATAGATTCATTATATGGGGTGGAGGCACGGACACTTAACCAAGAACTAATCCGCAAATTTGAGGCTTTTGAGATGTGGATCTGAAGACGCATACCGAAAGTTTCCTGGGTGGATAAAGTGACGAATGATGCAATCTTCCGGTTTATGGAAAAAGAGCGAGAAGTGCTACGAACTATCAAGATAAGAAAACTGGAGTATCTCGGACATAATGAGAGTTCCAAAATATAATCCAAACCAATCATCCAGGGTAAAACAAGTGATAAAAGATGCGTAGCAAGACGCCGCATCTCATGACTGTGTTAACTTGAGGGACTGGTATCAGTGTAAGTCGACTGAGTTGTTCCGTGCTATTTCATTGAAACTATTTGTTTAATTTCCTATAACACAATCATAATAAAAATTGCTCACGTTTCGATATAGGTAATCTTTAAAATTATCTTGGATTAATTATCTTTGAAAACTTGTATATCTGAAGTCCGCAATTTACTTGTATTTATTTATTTGGATCTTACATAATTTTTTATTTTTTTTAATGTTTTTTACGAAATTTAGAACGCAATTGTTTTGAAATTTTGTGTGGCAGAAGAGGAAGAAAAGCTTCATATAAAAGCGCTTATTTATGTAAAAACAAAATTTTGCATTAAACGTACTAATACTACGAAGAAGCCATTGGCTTCGAAACATGTTGATTTTTTTCAATAAATAAGTGGTTTAAACAAAGTTAATTTATAACAATTTAAAAAATAATCACTAATTGAGATAAATTATAGAATTCACAAAGATTACGGAAGTCTTAATACGGTGACTGCAGGGCTTATGACCTTTTGAGCTGACTTTAGTGATCATTTTATACACGTGATCTCAACAGATGAACTGACTTTAGTGATCATTTTACACAATGCAAGGTTCACCAATTTCACCGTATGCTCAATTGGAATTCCTATTGTATGTATAGTTGACATATATATAAAATATAATTGAACTTTTTCTATTGTGCCAAAGTGATTCGCATAACGTGGTGACCATAATGGGCTACAATATTCCAATTGACTAAAGATTAATACAAGTATGTGCATGATGCTGTATTATTTGTTAAAAATTGATGTAATAAATAAAGAAGAAGAAGTTATAAATTGATGATTTGACGCAAAAAAACACGCAACCGTATTAGGTACTTATTACCCAATAATGCGCTTCTGGTGCTTAATATTCCTTAGATTTTTAATTGATGTAACGAAGAATCCTTTAAAAAATCTTTTAGCGTGTAAGAGAAATGTGCTATTTTGGTTCTTAAATCTTGTTTTATTAAACAAAGTATCGTAATTAAAATATGGCAGAATGTCAAGCGTGGAGGAGTGTTTTTTATTTCAGAGGCCTTTTCGTTTACTGAGACGGAAAAAGTGTTCTCGGCATATTTTAATTTAAGTACCTACCAGTTTATATCAACGTTTGATGCTCAAATTATAAAATATTATCCTTTAGGTTAGCGAGCTAAAATTATCCAAACTTATTCAACCCTATAAATTTTTGAAGACACACGGGTAGGTACAAAACATTATACCCTCTTTTAGATGAACGTGATGTCATCATTAAACCTATTTTCCCAGTATTTTCGTTTTTAAACATTAGTTTCAATGTAAACTTAAAACATATGTAGTGGCTGTTGTCTTTTAAATTTTTATAATACTTAAAACTTTTAGCAATAATGTGTTTTAGCAGTAATAAACGAAACGCATATTTTATCAAATTTTTGGTCCAAAGTAAACATATTTTTGATTTCAATTCATTATTATTTTATGTCATAACAACTCATCAAAATACCACCAGATTTATTTGGTTTATCATCGAATTTATATTCATTTATTTAAAAAATATTTCATCAACGAAAGCTGTTATAGTTAAAATAAATATTGTTTCAGATATTTGGTTAAATTTGGATCTTACATAATTTAAAAAAAATGTTTTTTACGAAATTCAGAACGCAATCGTTTTGACGTTTTGTGTGGCAGAAGAGGAAGAAAAGCTTCATATTCATTCAAAGCGCTTATTTATGTTGAAACAAAATTTTGCATTAAACGTACTAATATATTTTCATGAAATTATTATTACTATAACTGTCACTAAACAGTTTTATACATCATCTATTCTAAATAGTAGTATAATTGTAGTAACTGAATTAAAACTAATATTATTTACAATTAGACGATTATGATTATTATATGAAAAATCTATCTAAACCTTAAGATTTGTGTATATCGAAAAGCTAAGCAGATCATTAAATCTATCATTATAAATTAGTTATATTATAGAAATTTCTAATTTCGATGTCTTAAAAATACATAAACCTATTTAAAAACGCACTTTTGAATCTAGTATCCATGTAGAATCTCGAAAATCCTTAAGAATGCTTTTGAGAGATGCTGGGTAAAGCAAGTCAGAAAGATTACAAATAATAACATTAAGAGAAATGACTAAATTAAATTCACTTGTGTTTGTATATAAAATTATAAATGGACACAACTTTTTTGAATTCACAAAAATAAAAAAGACGACAGCATGAACATGACCACTACCCAAGAAACAAACATGTATGAAAAACGCTGTATGGTAAACTACCCGGGGACATTAGGGATGGTAACTTTTAAGAGGGAGCTAAAGAAATATACGATGCTTGAATTTTATTGAACTTTATGTAAATTATAAGTTATTCCTTTTTATATTAAGAATTATGAAGTATTTATAAAACCTAATTTTAAAATATAAAAATCAAATACAAATACAAAAATATCGAAAAATATTTGGTTTTCAGAGGGCCTATAATATCATTGAATTTTTTCCTTAAATGACAATAGCACAATAAAATGTCCCCACATTTTACGTATAAAATGGTACAATCTTTGAGACGTCGTACACATTGTAATTCATTAAAATCGCACAGCAGATACCTGCGTAATGCTTACAGTTTGTAAAAATTTTGAAATAGGACGGTAACTGCACAAAGTGTCGTAAACTTTTGATAATAGCACACTTGAAAATCTCTACAAAACTTTGTTCAAATTTAGTAGCGGAGCTGCCTTATGAATGTTGCATGAACTGCACTCACATTTTACGTTTCCTCACGTTATCAATGGAGAATGTTGCCAAAGTTGGGTAACGCAGCGCATTTAATTTTACCACCGGATAATATGGACGTTTTAAACGTTTGTGTTTTTTCGGCGTTTCTTTGATACATTAATGCGTTGCAATCGAGAGTGAGCGTTTCACGTTTTAGATAGCGATGTACAAGGTCGTTTAAATAGTGATGTTTAAATAGTGAGTAGCTTGTTGGTCTTGTGGTTAGGACACTGGCCTCGTGATCCAAAGGTTGCGGGTTCGAACCTCACTCCAGACTAGCAAGTTAGTCCTATTTTCATAGCACAAGCGTTTAGCTTAGTTTGAAAATAGTAAGAATATTGATGTGACACGTATTCACATGTGTTCACATCTCTATTTTTTTTTTAAAAAATAAATAAATAAGATTTAGAATAAATTAATAATTTAAATAAAAATTTATATGATCCGGCGAAAACAAACATCGAAAAATCGGAATTATGTTCAATGTAGATTTAAAAAAATAAATCTATATCACTATGGTTATTGAAGATGGCAGATTTGGATTTGATATATTAAATGCGATGGAATTTACTTTGTGGTAAATTTTGATTGTTTTAATTTTTAATAAATTAAACATTTAACTTCACCCACATTAATATTCGATATGAGTTATTTTCATGATTTTCACCGTTTTACAAAAGATGAGCACATATTATATTGAAAAAATGCAAACTTTGATTTACATATTTCCTTAATTGTCGACATGTCACCCTTAGCATAAATAATACAACTATTCAAAATTGACTGGAAAATACTCTCCCGAAGTTTGTGTTACTAGCTACGAGAAAACCTATATATTTTTTTTTATATAGATATCTGCATACTTTTGTTGAATCAAATGTGTTGACGCACTTGATTGGGTAGGCATTCTATCACTCGCGTTATTTCATTTGTTCGGGGGTGGTACCGGTAAATACTCGCTGATAAGTCGACGGATGAGGGCCTAGATCGGCCGCTTTGCTATTCAATATCCAACCTCGGATTCCTCTGCCGGGTCCCCAGACCAGATCCTCCTTGAGTTGCTGTTCGCTCGTCGCTAGTTGTAACTACAGATTCCTCTCTCAGGTCCTCAGACGTAAGTATGCTTCTATAAGTAAAGTTTTCAATATAGTTAGTAAAGGCCAAAAGCTTGTACTCAAGGTCACTGAAGATCTTTGTATGTCTGAATAATACCAAAATAAGGCAGAACATCTAAAAAACATATTTTCTGAACTATTTATGAACTATAGAAGCGAAACTCATTAAAAAACACCCAGGCTTGAATAAATTGCATAGATTTATTGAATTTATTGAATTACATAGAACATACAAAAACATATATTTTATGAACTACAGAAGTGAAACACATTACAAAACACCCAGGCTTGAGTAAATTACATAGATTTATTGCGACCTCACCGGGAATCGAACCCGGAATCCTCGGTGTGAGAAGCCATTGTCATGTCCACTGGGCTACGAGGGCCACCAACTTCTTAGTAATATCCCATTAGTTGATTGAGAACGCACAGAATACTTGATGCTTAACAATGACTGACAATTCTCTTGACAAGACAACAACGAACGATGCCGCTCACTCGACGATAGTTTTTCTACCGTTTCGTGCTGGGCGAGAAGGAGAGGGAAGAGAGGTCGAAGTTAATTCGAGATCCGCTAAGAACGACGTCTATAGGCAATATCGATCACCTACATTCCCAAATAATTACATCTTTAATGTATCTTGAAAACTCAATATTATAAAGATTATTGTATTTTACCCGGTTTACTCCAAATTTAGGTTGGAGTAGTTGTTGCGGTGGGTTTCAGAATTGTATTATCCGTAATTCTGCAGCTCAAGCGCGTCGACATGTCACCCGCCTCCCGCGAAGTGTGGCCTCACTCCAGCGGTATTCTGGCCTCGGAGGGCTGTCAGCGAGGACGACGGTTACCGACGTTTCACAATCTAGTAGAAGAAAATCGTGCATCATAAATAATCACCACGTTTTACAGCCACGTTCTCACAATTTATAAGCGGTGTGGTGTAAGTATATAACTAGTTGCATAAAAAAGTAACCCATAAAAACCAAGTTTTTATTATACTCCCTTTCTTATTTACTAGTTGAAACATTTTATTTCGCTTAACCTACACGTTGGGCTTCGGTCGGGCGATGCTACGAAAGGGAGTAATAAAAAAATTCGAAAAATCCAAAATTATACTATGATTATGTTTCGCGTCTTCCAGATGCGTTGAAATATTTTCATACAACTTAATAAGTTGTATGAAAAAAGCCATTCCAAATTTGAAATATCCAAAAATTTATTAATTTTTTTTAACGAAAATTTGATAGATCTTCTTCATCGTCCCCACGAGTCTGCTTGCAAAGTTTCAGCTCGATTGAATCACGGAAAAGGGGTTTAAAATGGATCCAAAGTTTTTTCGTCAGACAAGAAGACAAGCAGACGCCACGAGTTAATATAAAGGGAGTAAAAATGGAGTCGCTTATTAACCGTGTATTATTTGATCTTAATATCCATAAAAATTATCTTCGTTAGTTAGATTTGTATTACAGAAAATAAAATTTATTTAATAGTTCAAATTTTTCGTGTAAAACTTTGTGGAAATTCATTTTTAAAAATCTGCTAAATATGAATCGAAAAACACTGCTTTATTCCACTGTATATTTTATTTTGAGTTCAAACGGTTTCGAGAGACAACCTCCCATTATCAATAACTTATTTCAACTAAAATTAAAAACATTTTAAGACAGTTATTACGGAGATAAGGTGTTCATTGTGACAGCGGTGGTGTTAGAATTACATTTTTACTTTTTACATTTTTTTTATTTTAACATTTTTGTCAATTAATAAACCTATTGTTTTTACGCGGTATTATTTTTTTGTGTTTAGTATTATGATATTGATATTTTGTCACATATTTCATTATTATTTTATGCGTGCTTGGCGTAGATCAACAAAATACATAGACGTGAAGTAATGAAAATTTATCGGTAACAGTCTAGTTCCACGGCTAGCTTTACTATATATTATAATGCTTATGACTTTAAACAAATAATGAAAAGGTCAAAATAAATACTCAAAAAGAATTATCAACTATTTTAATAACTGCTCCATATCTATCGGTCCGTAACTTGCAGGAGTTACAATTTTAGATAATTAGTGTTGTATCGATTCGCGGCCCAGGTCACACGCAAGGGTCATTAATTTTTTTTTAATTGTGATGCAAACACGGAATACGTGTCACATATAATATTCTTAATATTTTCAAACTAAGCTAAGCGCTTGTGCTATGAAAATAGGACTAACTTGCTGGTCAGGAGTAAGGCTCGAACCCGCGACTTTTGGATCACGAGGCGAGTCCTAATCACAAGACCAACAAGCAACTCGATTATTATTAGGTTATGTGATTTTTTCACGGTTTTACGGCTAGTTTCTTACTACTTTCAATTTCATTAAAAATAAACATCGAGTTCTACAAACTAAACACGAAAACCATAAATAAATATGCCCTGTTTTTTTACGCAAAGACGTTTATTCTTAAAAAGACTCGATTTTGGAGAGAAATTTAAAAAAATGTAAAAAAAATCATTGTAAAAAATACGATTTATTTACTGGAGTATTTAATTATGCATGAATAATTACTTGTGTAATAATTGTGTCTTAAATATTTGCGAGGAGGGACATTATTTCGCAGTAATCCAATCCCCTCGCCTAAACAAGGGTTAAAGGTCATATCTGTACAATTACTCTGTGGTGCTTAGTAATTATTTCATAGATCTTAAATAAATAAAAAATTGAGAAAGTCTGATTCTGAAACAGCTGAAAATCCTCGAACGTTACGCTCTAGCGTCGTGATATTAACGTAGCTTATATTGTCTAATTTCTAGGTTGATGCACTATTTTCAGCTCGTGCTAATATTTCCATCATGAGCTATTAAGATTTGATATGTGTCAAAATGTCCATCCGGCATATTTGTCAATTGATAAATAGTAAAAAAGATTTCAAAAAAGAGATCAAATCTACTGAGTGATGAAATATGTTGTTTGCGTAGATTTCAAAGAGCACATCGAGATAAATATATTTAAAATCTGCTATGCTTTGAACACTCACTTTTTACTGTTTTTTTTTCTTTTTTGCAAGCCTAAGTTTTTTAGAATTTCAGTGAAATTAATAAATGAATGCATATTCTTAATATTGTTTGCACAAAAATTGAAATCTCGAGCGAAACCCTGTAGTAAAACTAGTTATGCCTGTATGTATAAATACACTTTTATTTGAAAGCGAAAAACTAATTTTTCAAGAACTCCCGAGTTTTGAATTGTCTTTAGCGTGTATGATTACTCAGTTATAAGAAAATATGATGGTGAGATGTATGGAATATGAAGATATGGATGGAAAACAAAGGGAATAATAATTCCTACTAAGGATATTGATTAGTTTTAGGGTACGTTCGTATTCGAGTATACGATGAATCATTGAATAAGCTGTCCTTTAAATTGCATTTGAATCCGATATCGGTAGACTTACATTATCTCGTGATGGGCAATAAGGTGATTCTATCAAACAGGTTATTGATATTTGGAATTGGTTATTGATTATTGTTATTATTATGGCATACATCAATAACTTAGTTATTGATGTATGCCATAATCTTTTCTTTTCAAGCATATACCGATACTGATTGCCAATTCTGAGAATATGTTACCTTTAAATAGTCGTATGCGTTCATAAATTTGTATTTGTAAAACAAAAATTAAAATTGAACATATATTTACTAGCTACAACCCGTCAAATATGACAAACAAAAGACAAAATTTGGGTTTGAATTTAAGATATACATTCATTACTTATAAGTTACATATTAAATACGTCACAACAAAAAAATATTGCGAAATCAATATAAAATGAACATTTAATGAACGAAGTCGCTGTTTATGTTTAATCAAATGATCTATGATCTCTTACTTTGTACAAAATGTCAAATAAAATATAACTTTAATATGTTTGTGTTAGTGTCTTAACAATAGTAACTGACATTGATATATAGAGAAAAGGCAAATATAAATTATGCCACACGTTTAACGATAATATTGTACACTTCAAAACGAATATTTTGTTTATTTATTTCCTCCCCAAAACACCGCTTACATCCTACATATGCCAAAAATCATTTTTACATATTTATAAACACATATACCGTGCAATCGGGCCATTAAAAATGTATTTTATAATATTCCATGTTTATATAATACAAGTAGATTATTAATTATCTTAAATTTGAAATATTTATTTAACATTGTGTGGTGCATATTACTGGTAAATGATTCTGTAACTTATTCGTTTGTATTCCTAAAAGTTTCTATTCATGTACTGTATGTATTGCATTAATAAATATAAAATATTTTTTTTTAATAATAAGTATTTTGATGGCAAATGATAAATATTCCTTCTACATAATCTAGATCATAAAGACAGTTTTACTTATAAAATTTTTCTAAATATTTAATTGATTAATTTTAGACATTTTTCAATATTCACTAATTTTATATATTTCTTCACTCGATCACCTTTGACATTTAAGTATTCATCTAATTTATTCATGAGCTTATAAAATCCCTTTGTTGGAATAGCTTACCTGGCAAAGCAAAGCAAAAATATATAAAGCTCAGAGCTACTTACATATAAATAGCGACAAAAAATATTTTCAATTTTTATATTGTTTGAAACCTCACCTATTTGTTTGACCATCTAATATATCTATATTGTAATGTTTATAAATAAAATTAATGTCATATCTCAGTATAACTTCTACTAATTATCCAATAATAATTAAATAGGCAAGACTTTTGTCTTTGACACGAATACAAAATAAACATAAGCCGTAAAGAATGAAGTTCTTTTACGTGTTTAAATTTCAGCTATATATTAATTGGTACATATCATGTCCTAGTGATATATATATATATGAAGGATTATTTTCTAAGGTAACCCGGTAACCCGCGTATTGTAGTCTTAAGAAAAACTGTTATTATGTACCCAACGTTTCGGACAGATAGCACTGGCCATTTTCAGCATGGCTCTGAAACATACATTGTACGTAATAACAGTCTTTCTCAAGACTACAATACGCGGGTTACCCTAGAAAATAATTTGCCTCATATATATAATATATATATATATATATATATATATATATATATATATATATATCTAATATATATATATATATAATATATATATTTATAATTCAAAATACTAAATCCTTTTATACATATTTTTTCTATTAATTTTTATATCATTTTGTTATTATTAATGATTCTTTAATGACAATAATTTTTGGTCATCGTGCAAGTGCTCTCGAAAATGAATAAATCACGGCTGTGAAAACAGTGCCATCTAGTGTCTCTTTAGCGTTAGTGACGGACATTTTCACACACAGAATTATGTATTTTTATGATGTATAATATACTTTATATCAATTCTTCAAGGATATAATTTAAAATGGACTTATTATGGTTGTCAATACTAATAAGCTCTCTAAGAACAATTCCATAGTTAGGAATAATAGCGCCGGAAGACTTAGAACTTAACTACAGTACATATTAACTTTGTTTTTCTCGCTCAAATCCGCACGCTTAATCTTTGAGTCACTAAACTTTGCTGGGATTTAAAACATCTATTCGAAGAAATATATGTATGTACATTAAAACAAATGAAAATACAAAGGTAAGATAAACGATAAACATTTCAATTTGTAAAGTAAAAAGCACTTAGTACCTGCCTATCGCATTGCTATAAAAATGAGAGTGTCATGAATTCGTATTTTAGTTTCATTAAAATTACAGATGGTTGCTGGTACATGTAGCAAATTGCTTTGTGGTTTTTCTTTTTAGTCAAATTGTTGTTTGTAACTGACGACTTACGATTTGGCTTTATTAATAGGTATTTTTTAATGAAAAACAAAACGGTGTTCATTGCGAGTTCTTTTTCATCAATTTACATAGTCAGTTCTCACAGCTACATATTATGTGATTAATTTATATCAAATAGTTATTTTAATTCCATAAAAATCAATAGGCTTGTTTTTTCCATAATTTTTATAAATTATTCATTTTCTGTACTATAATCTTACGCTAGGACCATCTATCATAGTCAATATGTTCAACATGTTCACGGTCTCTTTGATAAGAAATAAAAATAAAATTACGTGCACACTTGATTAGGTAAGTTCATAAATAAGTTATATTATAAGAAAAGGATTTATTTTTTATTCTGACAACAACGCTCTTTTTCTCTTTTCTTCACCTTTCTCCTTTCGTTGCTTATGTAGTAAGTCATTTGACAATTACGAAGTTATACTTGTTTTATAAAAATATTTAACAAAATTTCTAAAATGGAATGTTTAAAAGTGCATCTTCGCGTTGTGCGTCTGGCTATGGGCGCCAGAGTTACACAAGAAGAAACAAGAGACTCTTGGTCGATTTAACCACACTCTCATTATATTCCGGACCTAACTCATTATTCAAATTACTGCAAAATGAATTGAATGGAAAAAAATTCAAAATGATTGACATGAAATTTCAAGACATTGTTAATAATTTTTATCAGCATCCAAAATTCTTCGAAGAAAGAAATAATAAATTCACATTTGAATGGAAATAAGTAGTACTCAGTATGTTAAAAACATAATTTATTCAATTGATTGTAACACTTTACAAATCAAATTTTTATTTCACTAGAATAACGGGACTTTTTGTGAGTCAATCCAATACAATCCTTATTTAGTACATAGAATGCTTTATTCAGTGATTTGATTGAATGGACTTTGGAAAATGTTTTTCTATAAAGTAAAGCAGTAAATCTTCTGTTTTCTCGGAACGCTTTACCTCACTTAACCACTGAAAATATGTAACTAATGGAAAATGAACGACTTTTCGGCTATTTGAGAATTTATTGATATAAAATATAGACTTTTTATGTCTTTATGCAAAGATAAAACTTGTTCAGTAATATATTATATAAACTCTCAACGTTGTATAAAATAAAATTATTCATTCTATTAACGGTTCGAAAGTGTTCATTTATGTGACAATTTGTTTTATTTATGATGAATCCGTTCTTAAAATCGATCACTCAAAACCTGATCATGCTGGAATAAATAAAAAATTATATTTATCATTTATATTGTAAACCTATGGTAAATGAATAATTGTTTGTAATCGATCTTTACAATAATGTAGCTATAATCAAGTTTTAAATAATTTACTATAATGATTCGTTGTTGAGGTCATTTTCCCACATTTTACTTAGTTTTTTATGTAAATTGTCGGATACCAAAATTATTTTTTTATTAGATGAATATTATAAATAAAGAAAAGATACAACTTTTTTGTATTTAGGGCTAGTGGTTTATCAACTAAATGATAATGGTTATATTTTTTTCGAAATCGTTGACTTTAATAAATAAACTCATATGTTTAAAAAAAATTCTTGAATAACCTCAAAATGACTTTGTGGTTCAATAATTTATTTTAATAAAAAGAAAATCGGGGGTTTATACATTCATTTAATTGTAATCATTTTCTTGTTGGTCTTGTGGTTAGGACACTCGCCTCGTGATCCAAAGATTGAGGGTTCGAAACTCACTCCAGACTAGAAAATTAGTCCTACTTTCATAGCACGAGCATTTAGCTTAGTTTGAAAATAATAAGAATATTGATGTGACATGTATTCCGTGTTCGCATCTCTATTTAAAAAAATATTTCAAATAGGCAAAACTTGTAAAAAAAGAATTAAGGAACGCTTAAGATATTTAAATAGCAGCTCTGAATTTTCTAATCATCTTTTGGAAATAAACCATTCTTTTGATATTAACAAGGGTTCAGAAATTTCAGAAACAAATTACATAGAATAACGGTAAGATGATTTAGAAAATTTAGAAATGAGCATAGGTGTTAATAGCAAATTCAATATTCTATTGATAACCAAATCCTTTTTGCAAATAGTTACCTTTCAAATTTATTTTCATATAATTTTTCATTCAACTCGCATATATTTTCATATAATTTTTAGCTTTCGTTGTATCCGAAGGAACCATTGACCCCGAAACATGTTGATTATTCAATAAATAGCGGTTATAAATTATAAATTTGCTTTAAAATGACTGCTTAGCCACAATGTTCTTCTGCACGTATTTATAAGTGCCAAAGATGAATGTATAATGATATAGTAGTTTTAAAAAAATTCCCCATATATTTCCCAAGTTATTGATATCCCTAACCCAAAGTCCTGAATAAAATTACCGAATATTTGCTAGTGCCCGACAAGATGCCAGATGAAGTCCCGTTCTCGGCAATCTCAATTTGCAGGTGGACGCAGAACGTGACGAGACAATTTACCGACAACTCGGGAGTTTGAAAATGACAACTTCTCGACGTGACTATCGAGGCAATCTTCACGAATATCATAAATATAGTCATGATAATTTTTACAAATAGAAGAGCAGCGCAACAACGGATTTTAGTATACTGGGTTGTTTGGAAAATATTAATAACCTCGCAGAAATATATTTCTGACTTAATTATGAATCGAAAATGTTCAAGCGACCACAACTTAATTTCAATAGTTACAGAGATATGCGACATCAAAGTTTGCATTTTTTTTCATTATTTCTGACTTAATTTTTGTAGAACGTTGGACTATAATTACAGTAACTTATATCGAATATGAACATTTCATTTCCTTTCATACAAGTTGAACAAAATAATAAAAACAATTTCAGTTGGAAAACATTACAGTCGGAATTTATGCAGGGTTTTCAACATTTTATTTAACTAGTATTGAAACGAATGAACGAATGAATATAAGTTATTTTAATGATAGTTCAACGTTTTGTAATAAAAATAACAGTTTTGTAACAGAAATATTGAAAAAAAAATGCAAACTTTGATATTGCATAATTACAAAACTATTGATGTTTGAACATTTTCAACTCATAATATAGTCCTGTGAGGTTATTAATGTTGTGTAATCCACAGACTAAATAGACTTATACTGGAGTTTAAGTGTTTATTCATGCATAAACAAATCTCCTAGTACCTAAGAAAATGTATTTTTTACTAAAAGTTCAGTTGCAGAGGTGATCCGAGATAACTGGAGCTCTCCGTTATTTTGCAGCGTCCTTTGGTCTAGAATAATCTAGGTCTTTCTACAGACCTCAGACTCCTCTAATTATCTGGATTAACATAGGCGGCCCTAATAAATTTCATGGATGTGGGGGAGCAGTGTACCTTTAAATATCCCGGACTGTGAAGTAATTCTAAGAGTCGGATATTTTCAAGTGATTATTTTCGGGCTCGACATTTTAGAGAGTTCTGGTATAAAAAAGTGTCGTTAACTATTTCCGAATAAAGTGTACCATTTACCTTAAGTGTTTTATTCGACCTCCATAGCCGCGAATACGTTACAATATTTCCGCTCGGTGCACACTAGCTGCGTTTTCAGCTAGACGTGGTGGCGTCTTTGAGCATCTCATGTAAGCGTATAATGGGGCGGATTTGTCTAGTCAAAGGATCCTTAGTATCCATGGTATGACGAATCTATCTAATCATTATTTTATTGAAGTAACGGTCTTTGGGGTCGTCTGCGACAGAGTCGTTTTATATTTACCATTAGATTCACACTTTTTGGGCCCCAGTTTTATTATTAGAGGAGAACATCTTTGGAGATAACGAACCGGATCTCGGCATTTAGCGTTCAACATCTCTGGAAATGCTCGGTGATAAGCTGTCTGGCAGGCTGGGGGAGCATGTGCACTGAAAGAAATAGGAAAAAATATAAAGCTAAGGTCATTTAAGTAGTTAGGTCATGTTGAACGAGTAATGATGAGGGATTAGTAAGAATACGATGTGTGTATTAATGGCACCAGGAATCAGTCGTGGAGGACTTAGCTACCAGGTAAATCGGTTACAGAAGATGGTCCTGTACGAAGCCTCGACAATCGAGCTTGAATGAGATGTATGAATGTCGATATGGCGAGAGTTTTGTGTTAGGAAAAAAAATGTGGCAATCATTTTTGCCCACCCTGCAGAAAATCTGCATAAGAATGAGTTAGATAATAAGAATACCATCAAGTATATTTTACGAGTTACATAATATCCAGTTCGTTGTTAGTTTTGAATATAATCTTGTTGGTTGAACCAACTTTGCTTACTTTTCAAACTATACATATTTTTTTCGTTTTTTTGAAGTGGTAGTAGTTACATTAAAAAATAGTAGATGTGGGTAAAACAAAGTAGAAATTCTACCAATTTCTTAAACAATATTAGTTTTTTTTTTCATATAATTTTCAACAGAAACCTATATTTTATTCAATATCCCAGATTGCAATGACTGATTTGCATGATGATGAATATTGCTACGACATCAAATAAAAAAATATTTTTAAGAACACTCAGACATCGTGAAGGTTCGATTACAGCTCATGTTTTGTGTAAAAAAATATTGTTATACCTATTTTAATTTTAAATTATTTATATGCCGTTTATGCACACCCTAGGGATGTTTAAAAAGGATATTGCACCATGGCACACGTGGACGTAAAAACACAGGATGCAATTTCTGCTTCCTGTCTTGGGTTTTTAACGAGAATTATTTATGAATCCCTTACACTCTACATTATCCTCACTCTAAAAAAGTGTCATCTAAAATTGCAAAAGTCGTAAATGTAAATTAATTATTAATAAATGCGTCCCGTCTAATTTTGAGTGTTGGGGTAGTAATCAGCGAATAAAGCAAACTATCGTAAACCTACGTCTGGTCTATTTTTGAGTATTGGGGTGTCAATCCAAAATAATTATATTTTTATTTCAATTATTCTACTGTGTCATAATTACTGTTGGCTCTACAACCCCCAGTATTCCTTATCTTCCTCGAGAATTTTTCTCTATTGATCCCGATTATGAGCCATTTACCAGTTCTGAATTTCTAATCCACTAATATCATTGTCACTCCATTATAGTTTTATGCGTATCTATACTTATATCTGTCTATCTGTCTGTCTGTTCTCTATACAAATCTACACCGTTTGTCCGTTTCGATTCAAATTTGGCATACTTATGCTTAAGGACCCGGCGGGTAACATAGGCGATATTTCCTCCTATTTTTATACCCCTTCCCCTCCCTCTGAAATATGTTCGATGCAAATCTGTATCGTTCGACCGATCGGACTCAAAATTTGGAAACTTATTCTTTAGGACCCGGCGGGAAACAAAGGTGACATTTTCTGCCTCACCTTTTACCCTTTCCCCTCTTCCTGATATATTTTCGACGCAAATCTATACCGTTCGAATCGAACCTTTGGTTTTCCCACAAATTTATTTTTAAATTAATCCTTAACCCGTACAACGCCGTGTACGAACAGCTTGTGTTAAATATATATATAATGGTATATATTTTAAATAAACCTTACTTATTGTTTATGTTTCCTTACGTTGACGTGGATTTGACTTCAAAAATTTATCCTACCAATTTGCCGTTTCCCTGTGGGGTAGGTAGAGCGAATGAAGCTTCATATTATTCTACCCTGACGTACGATCCTCGCCTTATACACGCAAGATGAGCTCGTAAGCGCCTTGTATAAGAAATGGGATACTAAATGAAAAAAATCTCTGAGAAAATCAATACGGTATTGAATGTGTAGTTTAATGGATTAAAAAGCTCCTTCACACGGCGCTATATAGTAATAAGAATATTAAAAAATAAAAACAATTTATTACACCATCAATCAGCGGGTACTTCAAAAGGTTCTCAATCTTTGCCAGATAAACGACCCCGTCGATATTTTACGAAAAATCTTGGCAATTTTCCACCGTATCAGCACGTTATAAATTTTTCGTTTGAACCGCTGAACTCGAGAAATTGGACGTTCTGAACGAATACAACCGTCTGTCACCGCCTGCATATCTGATTGAGATGTTCGCTTTTATTTTTAAGACTTAAAATTGCGTACTTTAAAAACAAATATACTGTACGTAATTATAACGTCATTCTTATTTTCTTTTCTATTGATTCCGGTTGGGATAAAATGTATTTTAGTAAACGTATAATAAATACAATATTTTATTTTATTTATTATGGAAAAATTAAACAAACAAAGAAAATAAACAAAGTAGAACAATGAAATTGTGTGAAATAGGGCAAGAACCATAATTATTTTAATTAAAAGGACACATACAGTAACGCCGATAATGCGTACGAGTAAAATACATGGTTATGTCAACTCTCCAATTACTAGTGTCTATGCACTTATTATAAAAAGAAATGCACATTAAAAAAAACATTCAAAACGCCGATAATGCGTACGAGTAAAATACATGGTTATGTCAACTCTCCAATTACTAGTGTATATGCACTTATTATAAAAAGAAATGCACATTAAAAAAAACATTCAAAACGCCGATAATGCGTACGAGTAAAATACATGGTTATGTCAACTCTCCAATTACTAGTGTCTATGCACTTATTATAAAAAGAAATGCACATTAAAAAAAACATTCAAAACGCCGATAATGCGTACGAGTAAAATACATGGTTATGTCAACTCTCCAATTACTAGTGTCTATGCACTTATTATAAAAAGAAATGCACATTAAAAAAAACATTCAAAACACACACAAAAATGGCGTTGCAAGTGTTGAATTTTTTTTTAAAATCATTATAGATAATCATATCATATGGCAGTAAGTATCAATAAGTTTCGATCGATATGCAAATGCGGAATAAACTAAGAGCGGCTAATAGAAGGTATGTGCATTGGTGCGAATACTTTTCTTAAAGTTGTTTAAAGAAACGCTTAACACATCCACCCCATCCACGTCCCGACGACACAGCTTGTTATATTATAACCTGCAAATCGTAGTGAGGGAGTTTTTTTGACTTATCTGGGTGATATTTGACCATCTGGCTGATATTTGAGGAGGATTTGGTGCGTATAAGTTGATGCTACTAATTGTTGATGTTCCGTTAAATAACCTATATAGCATAGACAGATCCATAAATATTTTTCTAATGCTTAATTTTTTCACTTTATACCCGGTGAGTCACTCTTCATAATCTTTCAAAATTTTACGTAGGATAATACGCACGGTAGAATAATATTTTCATGAAAAGTTTGAACCTATTCTATTGTTTTTATATGCATTGTATAGTAGTTGTGTGTGGTGTGAAAGAATTACTTAATTTTTAGGCTTTTATTTTTATTTTTGAGAAATTCTGAAAACGAAAATGATGTGATAATGTAACTGTCATATAATCGAAAACTTTGTTTTGAGTCAATAGTAACTCTTAAGTTAAACAACAATATAACCTTTGAGTCATCAATAATCTTATAAATTTCCACAAATTTTGATAAATGAGATCTATTGCAATAAATATTATCGCCTCTATAAAGTATTTATGAGCTTTTGCTATGAATACATTTTATAACTGTGATTGCATGATTAGTATTCTATTGTAGCGATGATCAGTAACTGAGATTTATATGTTTGAGGTTTAATTTCCAGTATAGCAATGATCGCCGTATTACAAATATTAAGTTAAAATTCATCGTTGTAATCGAACACGATTCTCTCAATAACAGCTAAACTAAAGCTTTTGTTTGATACTGCTGTATACGTATACCTAAGTTGAATATACTACCGATTCAAGTTCTTGAAGAGACATAATATCTTATGTTTATGTTCATCATATTTAGTTTATGGCTCACGATTGGAGCTTGAAACAGAATACTTTCTTATTTTAGAATTTTTTTTCCCTTTTTTTGTTAACATCTTTATAAATAATTATAAATATTGAAATACGGAGCTGTATATTCCCGTTGAATTGAGATTTTAGGAGTCTACAATTCAAATCAAACTAACTACAAAACTATGATAATTAAATAATAATCAGTGTAAACGAGAGAGCAACTTTTACAAATGAAACTTTTAATTACACGACTGTGATTTGAATTCTTGTGATCGCAGTAGAATATATTGATTAATTGCTTTCAATTGCTTTAGATCGATCACATCGACAGGTTGACACGGTATTTGAAATATAATTTTGCTTTTAGTATTTATGTACGGTAATAACGTCTGCGAAAAATTGCCAAAAAATATGCACAAAAAAAATTCTTACTATTGAGATTTTTACAAAGTGATTTTGATATTAAAATAGGACTAAATTATTGGTACGGGCTCAAAACTCTCATAACCTGATTTTTAGAGGAATGTTTGGTATTTGCGCGTATTATGGATTAGTACCGGCACTTAATGCAGTTCAATGAAAGGAGGTCGCAGTTATGGCAAAGGTTTCTCTACATAAAATATTCGTATTTACTATTTTGTTTAATTTATACATAGTATCTCACGGTCTGATTTCACTTAAATAATTCACGTATTTTCATGTAACAAGTGAGAATTTTTACGAGTTACATTGGACAGAGAGAGTTTGAAAAAATGCTTGTTGCTCGTCAAAATAAGGAAGCAGGATTGGCTTGCTAATTGGTGCGACTTCTTGTCGTCTTTTGTCCATAGATTTTTGTTGTAGATGGCCATTTGCACCGGCGACTGGAACGCATCAAGATTTTCCGGCGAAAATCATCACGTGACAAATGGTTTAAAAATTCTGGCTACACTGAAAATAAAGAAGATAATAAAAAAACATGTTCTAGAATTGAAGACGAAGCTTATTGACAACCCTTCACATATCTTGCCTGAGTTAAAAACTGTGAATGATTCAATCATCTTAAAGCATTAATTCTGCTATGTCATTATATTATTGACGACTGTTACGATGCTATGTGATTCCCGTACTTTTATATGGAATGGGAATCATGAACACTCACTGAAACAATGCTGAAGCGACTTGAAGCATTTGAGATGTGGGTCTACAGACGACTTCTAAAAATAATCTGTATTGATAGGGTTACAACTCACAATGTAATGATCGGCATGCGAAATGAAAAATATATCCTTTAAATAATCGAAACGCTGAAATTACTACATTTTAGCCATATCATGGGACATCCAGAGCAATACCGAATTCTGCACTTATTATTCAAGGAAAAAATGCGAGTAGAAGAGGCCCTGGAAGACGAAGGACGTCATGACTGAAAAACCTAATGCTAGTTCACGGTCCAGCTATTTTGAGCTGCTGCTAGCAAGATTACGATTGCCAACGACGAACATTAAAGGAAGAAGATTATATTAATAAAAAATGTTATTGTGTTTGAATATTAAGTGACAGTTCTGAATCATTAATGCCAAAATTGATACGTTCCTTTGTAGTGGACTTCTATAATAATCACATTTTCTCTTTTCAGATCACAGATCACAGGTTTTTATTTTTAATTTTTGGTGCAGTGAATTGTATGATATTATTTCATGCGTTATGACGATGCCTTAAGGGTCTGACATTAAACAAAACCCGCTCTCGTAATGGAAAGTCACATGATACTTACAGGGCTACCTTACTAATTCACCATGTCGTCTTGCAGCAGTCAGCAGAGAGGACGCCACACTTCTGTCCTGACACAGGTTTTTGCCTCGTCCATACTCATCCGTCTTCTCGTGTACGCTGTGCAGTTGTAGAGACTGTCTCGGTCGCCAGCTCAAAATGGCCGTCTACGCTAGAAAAAATGATGGACGGGAAGTCGATCCGGCTTTCTTGCTGCGACATACGCATCGCATCGGTTCTCTTTGTGTAACTTGCAAAAATTCTCAACTGTTAGATTGAGCCATCATAAAGTAGCTGCTACATCAATCAATAATATCAAAATCAAGAGTGTCGTGAAACAACAAATACAATTAGGAATTGTGTTTATCATAAATCATGATGTCATACGTGACACATTATCACCTCGCAATTATGGAGTTAATTAGTCTTTCTTTATCATTGCTAATTCAAGGATACACTTCAATAACATTATATATACAATACGTAGAACTTTGATTACAGAACCAAGGTGATATTTTGCCGCTCCTCCTCATGTGAGTAGCCCATAGAAGTATCGACTGGTACAGGGCACATCGTATATGGTTTTTAGAGTTTTATTTAAATATCGTATATGTTGAAAGGCTTCGGAATACCTGCGTCGCGGCGCCGGGCTGCACCGTGAGCTGTGCTCATTCTTTTGGCAGGTTTACGACGCCGTCGATCTTTCCCTACTAGTGTTAGTAATTTTCCGCCATATTGGCTCTATATAAATTACTCGTTTGGTACGAGCCAGTTGCAGCCGAGATTATCGACGGAGCCCAATGAGCTCCAACCCTTTCTGCGCGAATTACAAAATTTCTTAATAAATAATTAATAAAGCCGTGCGAGTTTCGTATTAAAGCGTATTGTCTAAAATCAGCGACTGAAAGGAAATTTTCTTCGAAATTAAGCAATGCTGACTGGGTTTAAATGTTCAAAGTTGCATTACTGCGATCAATCGTTATATTGACTCATTTTCATTAGGGTGGACCTACAATTTTTGTTTCTACTTTTTTAAGGGGCACAGCAATATAAAGGTACTAAATAGTCTCAAAATAACATGTGTGGAATATTATTAGATTCTGAAAAGTTTATCGGCCTGCAGATTAAAATCTAAAATTCGATTTTTTTTCGAGGTAAATTACGGTTCCAACCAGTAATCGTTATATTCTTCATACATGGATTTATTACATACATAATTCATACATAATATACATACATAATTCTTTTTGATTACAGGTGTGAGATTGTTGTAATATTGTCGTGGCAAAAATTTAAGACATGTGGTCATGAGCTTACATTCCTCCTGTCAAACATGGGTTACTGTAGAATTTTGATGCTATTTAAATATTTTATTATTATAATAGTTATAATAATAGAAATGTAATTGTGTCAACATTTTCTTGTAATAACTGAATGTTGCTAATACCATTTTTGTTTGCTTTATACAACGCACATTTTTAAACTTTTTAGCCTTGCTGTAACAACTCAAAATTTTTTTTTTACAAAATGTGTATTATTTATAGTCGATCCAGAGGCCGAAGATAATATCTAATTCTAATCAAATATCGTACGTAGGCTAAAAACACAACTTGGCACCCTTTTCTTGCAATGCCAGATAGAAATAAGTAAAAAATCATACAACGGTGACCCACCCTGATGTTCACGCAGGAGAATTTTGACTCGAGATAATCAATGATATTAAAAGTCATCTACATCTCGGAGGTACATCGCTTCGTGTCCATTCCACGGACACGATTAATATGTGATAAAATTATAATTATTTCATATGTGAATATACTTCAAAAATACCTTGCATCATTGAAAATTATTGCCTTTTTTTAAAATTTAATTTGGACATGGATGTCGCTAGTATTTTAAATTTTTATTTATTTCTATTTAATTCATATATAAAAACTTTGGTTGGACTGTGCCTGTCTCACTAGTCTATCTGTGTTGAGACAGGCATAGTTTACAATAGTGTGTGTTTATAAAACATAGTATATAGATAATGGTAGAATAATTAATTGTATTGGATAAGTATTGAATATTACATATTTTATATTACAGTCAAATCTTCACCTTCGATGTCTTGGTCACTGCTTAATACAAATCGCACTACACTAATTTTTAGTTCCACGCGTCGCGAATTTAATTTAATTTAATTTTTTTAACTAGGTAAGTTGTCATCAAAAGCTTATTTCATTACTTGTTGTGTTAATCCTCAGTTGATGAATAAAAAGTGTTGCAAGTAATTTTTCTGCCCGTTTGTCAAACATCAGGTACAATATAAATTCAGCTAGAAATTGCAAGAGTAATTAAAAATTATTAAAAGCAACTTTTAGACATATTTTTTCACTTCTTCTTCAAATGTAGCAAATTTATAATAATAATATAAATTTATAATTTATATATTTATATTATCATTTTCCATATATAACTTTTTACTATTTTGATCTATACTTCGATTTTTAAGTATTATTTTTGTTATCCTGACGAAGAAGCCATTGGCTTCGAAACATGTTGAATTTTTTCAATAAATAAGTGGTTTTAACAAAGTTAATTTATATCAATTATATTTTTTCACTGTTGAATGCACAAAGTTGTTCGTTTCTACGATTATATATATATATATTTTTAGGAACAAGAAACATTTTTAATGTAAAGCCAAATATAACCAAACACTATTTTCCGCAAAAGAATCTGCTATTTTTCCACGGTATTCCCTTCAAAACGCATTCACTCTACTATCGCAATATGAAAGACTAACGCTTTTTCGAGGATTTTTTTGATATGCCCGAAGGCATTTCCTGTTTCGGGGTGATTCATGTCCAGGGCTTGCGGAAGGTAACAGTATTGATGGTTACGGTCACCCCAAAACGCGTTGTTGCTGCGTGATTTTATCAATGCTATAACCGAAATATAAATTATATTGAGAGAAATGTGCACAATCGATTGTTTGGAAGTCGTTTGAAAGACGGTATCATACTTGAGTGAATCGCATTTGACAGTTAGTGAAAATCGTAAAAATAGGCGAAAATATAACTATGAATACGTTTGGTAGACAACGACGTGAATGAAGACTGCGTGCAAAGCGTTACCAGAGGTGAGTGGAACCTTCCATCAAACTTAAATTAGTACAAATAACAGAATAGTTATCCAGCTAAACTTTGTGTCCAGTGACTTTGTTTTCGTATAAATATTAATTGTTTACCTGAGTGTAATTCGGATTCCATCTTAGCGATCCGCAAAATGAGTACGTGTTTTATACTTGATGTAAGCAGTGGAAATCTTATCGTAAGGTCAAAATCGTCGTTTTTGACTTATTGTGATGGCGTGAGGCTTTGAGACTTGCTCTACAAATCGATCCAATCCATTTTATCGTACCTGCTCTAGTTTCGTCGGTACAGAATTCTATTTTGTCGTATGTGCTGAAATTTTGGTGTTCAGTTCTATCTTTTCATATATATCTTATGTTCATACAAATTTAAAAAAAAAGTTAGTTCTATCTTGTCGTAACATTAAATTTGAGCTCCCACATATCGTATCTGGCTCGGTATCTCTTCTAATTCAATTAAAAATTTAAAAATATAACCTACGAAATAGTAAAATTAAAGATATTTCAATTAAAACGAAAAGACTTTTTGAATTACAGTGCTGATGGTGCAAATAAAGCAATTGAGATACGAACTAAATGATACACTTAACATTAATTACATATAAGACAAACATGGATTTGACATCATTCGTAGATAATAAATTACAAAAAACACATCTGAGACGTGAAAATCTTTTTAAAATTTCCCATTTTAAAATGTACGACCCTTGAGGTGAGTAGGTATTCATGAAAACGGCGATATACAAATGATCCTAATATTATTATTATTATTAAGTCTTGAACTGAGGAAAAAAACGTGATCTAGCGTCAATGCTTTCATACACGCCACCGGTAGATAAAATATTTTACGAAAATTTACTTAAAAATCATTGATTTTGCCTTTATTATAATTTTTTATTTAGTATTTCTTTATTATTTTCTTATTACCGCAGCAAAAAGCTTCTTGGTCTTGTAAATCATAATTTATTGTTGTATTTTTGTTGTTTAAATTAATATTTTTTGGTAGAGTTTCATAAAAATGATTTCGTTATCGCTTAGATTAAGTTAAAGAATAATTGAATCAAATCATCTCAATTCTTATATATTTTTTTAAATGAAAACAATTTTTTCCTGTTATTTTGAATCGAAAAATTAACAAAAAAACATTAAATTACATCTTTTTCCTTTAAATACCAACCGATATTTCAGATCCATTTTATCGTATCGTCGGTTTTCGTCACAATATCGCGGATGTTTGTCGTATCGTCAATTTTTATCAAACTTTAATATAATAATTATAAAAAACGGTACTAGGTAAATACAATTTTTCTCTTGCAAATGACGTAATAAAAAAATTAGAATATTATCAATAACTCGGAAAAGAATAATATTGTTTCCTGTAGTTGTAAAATCGATTTCAAACTTTGAATGCGTTTTTCTCAAAACTGTTATTTTGACCTTAAGACAAGATAGAACTGTGGTGAAGATTTATATGAATTTATTTATAATCCATGACCACGTTCCTAAAAACAAACTCCTGGGCAGAAACACTTAATTGCGTATTTAGAATACCACCGGAAATAAAGTATTAAAGACAATACTGGGACCTAGATCCGGTATTTCAATAGGTATATGCTGAAGCACTGTAGCGATGCGGAAATTCGGTCCCTTTCACAACAACCTTTCGTAACCAGTACCATCAGATCTAGCCAACTAGCTTCTGTAAAACATGTATGCCTGGTTAGAAGTGATAGAGCCATTAAAATAGTACACGAAGCTAGCTAGAAACTGGGAAAAGAGCGCTGGGCGGATACAGACGGCACCTCATGGATAATGTACTGGCTGATCTAAAGAAGCTAGGGGGTGGAAGGATAGAAGCAGAAGGCAATGGTTCAGAAGAAGTGGAAAGGCATTGTCCAGGAGGCCACAGCTCTACAAGAGTTACACGCCCTTCAGGAGTAAGTAAGTAAATAAGATAGAGAAGTCTAATGATATTCAAAACACTTCATCTCCTGCTTGTATGCATCCTTCTTTGTCTTCCATTAACCCTCTTCCACGGTCCTCTAAATATCATCCTTGCAGCACCTCTGTGGGCGGGCCATACATATAATACTCAAACATAGACGCAACTGCGGGATTTTCCTTTTCCACTATTGGTTAGTCTGGCAACGTGCACTTTAATCCCACTTTATTTTTTATTATTATTATTTTTATTTAATCCCACTTTAAATGGCAACAGTTCATACAATATCGGAATCTCTCAAGGAAATGCCCAATAATGGTTTCTCTTCCCATGATACGTTGCAAAGTTTCAGTTCTGATATGTTGTATCCGAGTCCATATTTATCTTCTATGTCTGTACATGTCGGACACACGTAGTGACATGGAGGACAAATATGAACTGGTCCATATTTGTCCTCCATTGATGTAGACACAAGTTCTGAAATACATTGCAATAAACACACGGATAAGAATTTTATTTTCCATCGTTTTATTCTCTAAGACTACAATATTTTACATTGAAAATAAATAAATTTTAGAAGTGCAATGATCGAGTTCAAAAACTTTTTAAGTTTTATTGTCCTTTATAACGGACGTCTTGGATGCTGCAGCGCGCTTACAGCTGGGTATGAAAACAAGTATTTATCGAGATAAATTATGAATTGATTGTTCAATTAATCACCTTGTTCCGAAACTTTCCCGGCACTCTCAACTTTGCTTTTTTTTTCTTTGGTACACGACAATGTTCTGCCTTTATTCCTTTTCTAAGATAAAATTCGCTTTGTTACATAAAAAATAATGGTATTTTTATTCTTCAATATTTATTTTATTTACGTGTATATCCGGTACCTTGTACCATTAATGAAAAAAACACAATATTTTAATAAAATTTAAATCAAACTCGGATCTAATGCCATTTGGATAATTTTATACCGATAATAACTTAGATAATTTCTTAATCTAAATGTAAAGTAGACCTCTTAAATCATTTCGGTTTAATTAAACTTTATTGCATTGACTGTTAAGCATTTTATGTAGGTAAAACAATACGCAGTTTTCACATACGAATAATAGATCACGTAAGATTCATTAGTAATTATAACTTTTCAAAATTCTCATACCTTCTTTAAGAGACAGAACACATATTTAAAAAGAGCAAAATTAAACATTTTCTTTTAAATAACACAGGCCTTAGTTTGCATAATTTAGAAATGTAAGAAATCAAAAAGTCACTCAACACCTAATAAAATATAATTAACAAACATTGAACTTTCACAAATAACCCAGAATTTAATATATTCCCCATGTCAATGTGTCCCTATATGTCACCCCGCTAAAATGAGGCCACACTCTCATCCAACATTTGAACTGTTTACACATTTATAATTTAAGGAACACTTATTGTGATTAAAATACAGTGGTATCGAAATCGATAGGCGTAATAAACAATCAAAGTTCTTTATGAAAAGTTTTTAAATTTTTTTAAAATTAATAACGCTATAAACATCAAAAATAATTATTCTATTTTGATTCATAATTTATATCCCATAAATCAGTACCTACCTATAAACGTTATTTAAATACGGCATTGCCTCGATTTTTCATGCGAATTGAACCCATAATTCGTTTTCACATTCGCTGTTTTACTATTAACCTAGATATGCTCAGCCGATCATATAAACTGCACCGCAACCTACCATATCCCTGACCCGTTTAAACTACTACGCAAGCAAAAATGGGTCATCGTAAAACGATTGTTGTGTGTCAAGGATGCTATTATGCATACAGACAAAACTGCACCCCTGGATGCATTCCACATAATATTTAGTATAGTGGCATAATACTATAGTCTAACACTACAATACAAAAAATGGAATTTTGATATGCGATTTATTCACGAAGGTTAAGTCTCAGATGCAGAATATTAATTAGTCTATTTGCGTTAGTTTTATTCGGAACATAGTCTGTCCTTTTGCGGAGCACGTATGAAGAAAGTAAGGCACATTACATGTTTTTTTAAATATATTGACTTTTTGTGTGCATATTTAAAAAAAATATATTGTACACATGTTATTACAATGGCTTTTTTATTGCCAGTTTGCAATTTCTTCCAACCAACCACACAATTTAGCGGAATAATTGAAATGTATTCTCCGATATATAAGAATGTTCTTAGGTTTTTACGGCCACTCAGAATCTTCTGCTTTGGGTCTTCTGCAGTATTATGCCGTGTTATTTCGACCTTTCTGGCCGACGTTTCGGATCCCATTGCAGGGTCCATCATCAGGGCTGATGTGTTATTGTGAGACTTGACTTTGACATTATCTCATGTCGATCAGAGTACCGGATCACTAGTGGACCCCTTGCTCTTTCATCCTGTTGTATTGTGAAGGTATTTATTTACTTCGAGTACAATGTTGGTGTTGTGGTTAAGTATTGGCTTGCCAACGATACTGCGCAGGCCGAAACGGCACTTCTTTTACTTCCGCAGACCTGTCAATAGCTTAAGATATTCACTCTGTTCCGCCGCGTACAATTAATAAATAATGTTTAGCCTCTGGTGAGACTTAGTCTCTATCGCATTCAACCAAGGAGATGATTCACTTTCATATTTAAATTCCACACAAAACTGGTGATCCTTTAAAGAATCTGAAGGAGATATTCCCTTTGTCATCAAAAATGAGTTAAAACAGGATTATAAATTAAAGAGATGCATCTCTTCTCAATCTTTATTGTATTCTGACATTTAAATATACTCCTTTTTTACTCCAGTTTACAACAGATGTCGCCTTTGGGCTATTATACAATATATTGATATCAAATATTATATAAATAGTTTGGTACGTCATATATAAATGTCGTCCTAACAAATAGATTTAAACTTTTGCAACGTGATCTGAATAAATAAATAAATAAAATAATTTGAGTAAATATAAAATCTACCGCTGAATCAGAATACGAGAGAATCATCTAGATTATTAATGTGTGGAAAACATGATGTGCATTGTTTAGTTAAAATCATGTCGGCAATTGCGAATGTGATATGGCGGCCGATTTATCAAAGTTTCTGTAAGTTTCCATTCTGCAAATGTGGCTTTGGATCGTTTCCAAATATATTTTTTCCCGCCCCCGGAGTCCCTGCCCTTTGAAATATTGTCATTGTACAGGAAGATAACTGCCGACACAACAAAGTTCAATATCGAATGCTCGGAAATAAACCAGCTGAGATAATATGACTTGTTCGGTCGTATTTCATCGCTAACGTTTTCGGTTGGGTATTTTATTTGTTTTAGACCGGTACAGTTTTTGATGTTTTTAAATAACGCCACCAGAAGTACGTTGTATTGCTTTTTTCGAATTTATCCTTTCTTCTGCACCCAAGAGACAGTGACGTGATTTTGTGTGGGCACCTTAGCGTCGTCTGTGGCGTGGTGGGGTCGATCGCTATAGTATTAAAAAAATACTAATCTGGATGGTGAAAGTGAAGGGCCTATATGAAGGTCATAAAACTGCTCTTGGTATGTAGTGCGTCCGACTTCTCCCTTCTGCTTCGAATAATTAAATTTTTGGGATTCTTTAACTGTATAGCAAAATTAAGTTACTGTCAGCTAAAATATTCTCTATTGCAAATTATAGTCCAAAAAAGCATCAAAATGGGAAGAAGTAAGGCTACTACATAATATAATTAATTATAATATAATTAATTCTATTCTATTTAACATATTATTTGATGTATTATGATTCAATATAATTCTCGCCATTTACCCATTATCACACGTGGATCCACCACTACACACCTGATATGAAGCAGCAGTCAAAACTGTGAACTTCGAGTGGTGCATCAAAAAAGCCATTGTTTTTAACGGTCCGAGGATTCGACATGATCGATTATGACGAGAAAGGAATAAGAATAAATGAAACGTATTATTCAAAATTATTGGACCATTTGAAAGAACAGCTTAATCAAAAATGGCCAATATTGGCGCACAAAAAGTGCTTTTTCACCAAGACAACGCTCCAATTAAGCTTTTAATTAATATTCTTCGGACTTGGTTCATTGTTACTTCTTACTGTCGATGGAAAGAAATTCTCGTCGAATGAAGATGTCATCGCCGCGCTCATTGCATATTTTGCCTTTTCCGACGGAATAAAAAAATTGGATACTCACTATAGCCTTTAATGGAGACAATTTTAAGAAATACTTGATTTTTTTACCAAATTAGTCTTGTGGGTGATTTTTTTACGAAAATCGCGTTAAATAAATTACCCATTATTATTTACTAGTCCATTATTATTATAATGTAATACAAAAAAATAGTATGTTGCTCTCTGGAATATTTATTTTAATATAAATAGCCTTTATATACAGAGTATAAAATTGTATAATATGAACAAACCCTTCCTATAGGAGGCATTGGATCGCAATGAAAAAATCTCCCCCCTTGCATGTGTCTGAGATACATTTATCCTGCGGTTTAAATATGTATTATTATTAATTAATTACTGGTTTATTTGGCTGATAGCTTAATGATATCGCAGCGATGAATTAATTCTGAGCCCCTCTAACCCGCGGGGTTTGTGTGATAGAAATTAGGAATTAGTTCAGTACCGATCGTCGAGTAATCCGTTTGTTGTTTGATCCGCTTATTGTTTTCGGTTTCGGATTAGCAAGTTATTGCCCACGCCCACAAAACCTATTCCCGGGCGTGAGATTAGTTCAACATTCTAATAATAATATTATGCTCACTTTATTAATTTCATCTACACGCTTCATTGAATACAGTAAAGTCAAAGGTACTGTAAAGAGGTCCCACCGCAAAACCGGGCCGTTTTCTCCCGTATCAGCCCTGTACTTTCGCTTTTGTTATTATTTTAACGCTAAAGCGGTCATCCTCGCTCCGCCGCCGAGTGAGTGTAAGCGGTACGGCGAGACGACCGCAAAAAACGTCTTCACTGTCTCTAGGTGCATAATAATTGAAGTCAAAGATACTATAAAATAAATAAATAATCTTGGATAATTTTTTAACTCCACCTTCCAGACTTTGACAGTGGAATCCCATTCATTTTTATCCAAACAAAACTTTCCTGTTGACGACATCATTTTCTAATGCAAGATATTTATTTAATAAGGTTTGCGTATAATCATCAATCAGTATATGGTTAATGATCATTTTAGGCCCTACATTTATTGTATCGCGACACGTGCGCTAAGCTAGCCTCACTTTTCAGACCAAATATTCAAACTATTGTCACGAGATCGTGGTGTAGGCGGTAGGAGACAAATGAAACACTCAAAATTAAAATAAATATATATATTTATTACAAAAGTCATTGGACACAAATTTAACTGGAGCACTGTTTTTTAATTCATACTAATTCTATACTAGTCACTCGTCTGTGGAACACTTTGTATTCATCTGATAGAATACTCGCCCGTCTGTGGAATATTTTATTTGCGCTGTTACTAGTTTCGTCTGTGGAATACTTAATTGCTCGCTGGTTTCGCTTTCTATGGCGTTATCCCGCTGTTAGAACGTGCTGTGCTACGATGGTTTGCGTACGTTATGTAATCTAAAATAAAGTAATGTAATTACTTAATCAAATTTACAGCAAGATGGCAGAAAATAATGCTTACAAGTGTAAAGCAAGTATTTGGAACCACATTACTTAAGTAAACAACAGCTATACTATGTAAAATCTCCGCATCAATAATCTTGTAAGTGTTTTTTGTTTTTTAATAATTAAAATGCATATATCATAATACACTATATATAAAGCTTTGTCCGAAAAGTGGAGATATTTTGAATCGACGTTATTTTGCATTAGATAATACAGAAATTAACCGAATCGGGCATAACTCATCATTTTATATTTTCCAAGCTTTGATTTTTTTGCATTATATAATTAATTAATTTCATTTCATTCATTTTAACAAATTATCGGGATGCCTGTGTTACTTAGTTCAGTCAATTATCGCTTTACGAAAATGCCACATTATATTTTTTATTCAAATAATAAAATATAATGTCGAATATTTATGATTTTTCAAATGAATAACAATTTCTCATTATTTTTAAAAATATCATATTGTATATAAAAATAAAAAAATGTTAAAAACCATGTTTTTCATTTATATGTACCACATTCCTTTATTACTCTTTTTCAAAGTAGGCCATATACACTTACCTAAAATATGTACTTACTGAAAAATCGCTACTTTGAATCGACTTTTGTGCGAAGTTATACCTATATTAAATATTATTAATAGCAAAGCATTCAGCTATCACTGACTATGACAATAGAAATGATAATATAGATATTTTTATATAATTTTTTTTATAATTTTTTTTGAAACTGGCAATGGCAAAACCACGCACTACATACTGCTTTTCTGATTATATATCGCCGTATATACGTTCGTGTTTGACATGTTTCCCATCATAGGTACATTCTAACTTAAAAAATAAAACGTTAAAAATATAGTTGTCTGCAGGAAAATAAAATTGAAGTAAGAAAATATAAATATGGCTGTTTTTCGCTTTAAAGTGACTAGAATGTTAAATAATGTAAAAAAAGTATTAATTTTTGAAGCTGGCTATGGAAAAACAACGCACTACTCGATGCCTGTTATGCGCAATCATAATATAGATTTTGTATTTAACTTGCTTTGCTTTCAAATTAACATAAATTTTTGTGCTACAAAATTTTTGTTTTTAATTAAATAGAGATGCGAACATGGAATACGTGTCACATCAATATTCTTATTATTTTCAAACGCTTGGGCTATGAAAATAAGACTAACTTGCTAGTCTGGAGTGAAATTCAAACCCGCGACCTTTGTATCACGAGGCGAGAACCCTAACCACGAGACCAACAAGCTACTCTAAGATAGGATTAGCTTGCTGGTCTCCAGGAATAAGGTAAGAACCCGCGACCAACTACACCACTAGATGATTCTCGCAACCACTAGAGTTATAAGCACGTCAAAACCTATTTATTGTACACATTTATGAATCATTGTTTCCATTTGAGATAAGACAACAATGTATATTTAATCATTTTGATCTAGGTCTAAAGTGGGTTGTGTTTGACGACTGTACACAATTTTGGGATATCCGTCCATATAGGAAGGTACTTCAAGGGTTGATTGTAAAACAGCGAATTAAGCTTTACACTTGTATCCTTATTTTGTGTATTTTGCGATCGCTATATAATAGCGTTCTATGTTGCTTGCATATTTTTATGTATGTATAAGCGTGTTATTCTGAGGTAACATAAAATACTGTCAACAAATGTCACCAACGATACAGTTTTTACTTTATTGCTCTAGTTATCAAAATAAATTGATTATTTTCTCCTGGCCTTACTCCATGGAAGATGTTAGCAAAGATGTTTTCTTTTTCTCTCTTGTCGTTTTGCTAAGATTTGTTAATATTTGCATTTGATATTGAAATATCGTGTACTTTTGAAATTTGAGACTGATTCCTTTTAATGCCGTGTCAATCGATCCTTTTCAAATTGATCATTAAATATTTAAAAAAAAAATCACGAGCAGATTGCATGCGAGAAAATAGGCAGCTTAAATGCAAGGAAAAATTAAATACCCGACTAGTATTTTCGCAAAAGTTTCATTCCTAACTGAGAAGATATGTAGCACATAATTTGCGACTAGTAGTGTATAAGAAATAGTAAACAATTTTTTAGCCAATTAGTTGTTTTGTATTATAATTTTTTTTTTGTGTGAAGTGTCCTTGAGGTGGGTACTTACGAAACGGCGCTATATAAATCATCCAATTATTATTTTTATTAATCTAGTAGACAGTATTGATTTTAATTTCTTACTTAGTATTTATTCTTTTACAATGATTAATCTTTCAGAAAATTTTGAATAAAAATTTAAACGCAGGATACATGTTACATCAATATTCTCAATATTTTCTAACTAAGCATAACGATTGTGCTATGAAAATAGGAGTTGCTTTCTGATCTCCTGGAATGAGGCTCGAACCAACGACCACCTGGAGAGAGTCAATACCACTAGACCAACAAGCTACTCTATGAAGTTGAATTTTTTAGAACTTTTAAAACTTGCAAAACAATAGATGCATCAAGTAAAGAATCATAGAAAAACCTATCTATTGAAAAAATATTTGTTTACCACTAGGTATGAAGCCAGATTTATGTACGTTTATTATAGTTATTTATTATAGATTAAGAAAATTTTTAGATTATTATATTTATCTAGCCTTCTGTAAATGATAGCTACACCTATTTCTCCATTTTCTAATAACTATCAATTTTATATTATAAACGCAAAGTATCCCTAAACCTTTGAGTATTACTTTTAGTAAAATATTTATTTTATAATGAAAACATATTTTTCCTTTTTATTTTGTCCATAAATCTTTGTCATTGATTCCTGTAATTTATCTTACACTAGTCGTACACCAGTGAAAAAAAATTGAAGCTGAAAATGTATGAATAGAAAACCATTTGTTTTTTAAATCGACTTTATTCGCGTAAACCTATTAAATGTAGTAAAATAATCAAATAAATGTGAAAACCGTGTAATGTGGTGCAGGGGGACCTTTGCAAGTTGTCTTGACATTCCACTAATTGTTTATCACACTCTAATTATCTAAAGTTTTGATCTTCAAGTTTGTGTTTTCTGGAGTATTATGCCGTGTTGTTACGACCCGAAAGGTCGTAACAATACGGCATAATACCCCAGAAAACACAAACTTGAAGATTTTGAGTGGCCGTGAAAACCTTAGAACATTCTTGAAGTTTAGATTCCAACAAGTTACGGACTTTGCTGACCGACAGACAAAAGGACGGAAATACAGACAAAGAAATTATTTTATTAGGATATCAGTCACCTCACCATAATGACATTGTAAAAAACAGTCGTAAGAAAATTAGTTTTATTAAATTAAGGTTTCTAAACACATGTTTAACTGGGCAATTATTAAATGCCATCGTTAAACTTAAGTGTACGCAGGCGCAATTAACCCTGCCTAGCATTTAAGCCCGTCGGACTTACGAGGCTAAACCTCCTCCGCCTCTTATTGACCCTACTGAGCCTCGCATACGATGTCCGAAAAAACTACTTCGGTTGTAGTTTCATTATATTGGACGGAACGAAAACAATTTGTCTATGCCGTTTAATAAAAGGCCGTGTATACACACAAATATGTCTGTTGTTAGGCGACGGCGTTTCTTGAATGTTAATGAAGGTCATTTGAATTAATTTTTAGCATAAATAAAGATGTATATAAAATATATTTTCTTCAATAACAACAAAATAACTTTGTGGTAAAGTTATTCATATTAATAAAAAAGTAAATACTTTGAATAAAATCACGATTTGTTGAATGATCAACGTGTTTTGGGGCCAATCGTCCCTTATAAAAATTGAAATTACACGCTCAGAAAAATAGGTATATAAGAGAAACCTATAAACCTATCAAAGGTGATTTTCAAATACCTATGCAATGGTACCCCACTTACCATAGTTCGTCGACTTTCATTTTTTATTTTTCACGATATGGAGTCTAGTTGTCGCCATATTGAATTTTGATTTCTGTCATGTCAGTAAATATGTTAATGACACTCGCAAGATTAAGATAACTCGATTGACATAAGAATCATCAAAATCGGCCCACGCGTTTGGTCTTTAGAGCGCCACAAAGTAACAAACGTACGTTCATAGGCTGATAAACACATTACCCTTCATTATGTCGTGGAGTCGGTTAAAATAAACGTTTTTTGACGCATCTATTAAGTATACAAAATGCATATATAACTAGTACTTCTATGAATAATTTGAATTAATAACGAATACAAAATATTAAAAAATGACAGAGATATGAGCCAATAAGTAGGACTTTCTTTGATGATGGTGTACTTATTTTCTCTGTCAGTCATTGTCTGAATAACATATTTATTCTAATTAAGAAAAACTAACACGTGACATAGGGAATAATTTTTTTTTTGTAGAAATGACAGCCTATTTAAAAAAAACATATAAAGCTCTCGTGACGGTCCGATTGCTACCTGAGTTTTGGGCTTCTCTGACCTGCTCTATTTTAATTGCTGTAACTTCGGAAATACTTTGAATTTTTAAATGGTTGAACGTTTAAAATATTCATAAAAGTATAAACAATTTACGTAGTCAAAAAAAAATCGAATTTTAAAAATCTCAAGGTGGTGTTCCCTTAAGAAAACCAAATATACTAGAATTGAGTAACTCGATTAAGTAAACTAGTATAGTTAAATCTCGCTCGTTAATAAAGCCAATTTTTTAAAATTTTTTTGCTCGTCTCGCAAAACACTCGCAGACCATGTTTCTCTCAGTCCTCGCAATCCAAGTATTCCACCGAATTTTATTTGTATTTATGATCTTCGTGTTTAATTGTTTGTGTGACAGAAATAATTATTTCGCTGTCTTTCGAATTCATCCTTTGTCTAATCACTATCGCAAGATCCCGTTTTTCGCTCTAGCGGACATCCCTTCTGAATCCGTTCTCTCAATAATTTCAATGAAAGTCTCCTGTCCGTTCGTTAAATTAAATTGAACTGCGCTGTTCGATTAATAAAGTGAAGCCGCACTCCCGGAGTCCGACTGCTCCTTCCAATCCGCAGCCGTTGTTCGTCCTAAGGAAAAAATATGCATTTTATCAAAGATAAAATTTTCTTTCTGACTGTACCGAAGTCAAAGTTATATTTTCTGATGCCATATATAGGTACAAATGTGACAGATACCTATACATATTGTCAAATATGTCTATGTACATATAATCAATCATATTTATATTTATTATGAAGGGATAACCTATAATTGCAGTTATGACAAATATTCATAGTGACTTAAAAACTCATAATGATCAAAAATATGTTAAGTTATACATCTTAAAAATCGCAAATATAATATATACGTAAATGTGTATGTAGAAGGTAAATTATCTCGATTTTCCCATATTAATTGGTACTGACAAGGATCATTTTACTCCTGACGTTTCGAGGAGACTGCACTACTCCTCTACAAGAGTACCTTAAACGATCGTGAAAACTGAAATCATTCTGTAGGCAATTTAGTGCATATTAGTCCTTGATAAGATTAACATGTGATAAATATTAGTGAAAGTTTAACAATACTATGGGTGTGGTGTATAGTGTTGTGAACGTATTAGTGTTGTTCTTGACAAAGAGACTGGTACGTTTCGAAATCGGTAGACCTATGTGATAAATATTGGTGAAAGTTTAACAATACTATGGTTGTGGTGTATAGCTTTTTGAACGTAGTAGTGAAATGAACGTACTAGTGTTGGTCTTGATGAAGAGACAGGTACGTTTTGAAATCGGTAGACCTATGTGATAAATATTGGTGAAAGTTTAACAATAATATTGTTGTGGTGTATAGCTTTGTGAACGTAGTAGTGAAATGAACGTAGTAGTATTGGTCTTGAAGAGACGGGTATCTCGAAATCGGTAGACCTATGTGATAAATATTAGTTTATTATTTATAGAAAGTTTAACAAAGCTATGGTGTGGTGTATAGTGATTTGAACGTAGTAGTGTTGGTCTTGACGAAGAGACGGGTATGTCTCGAAATCGGTAGACCTTAAGTCTGGTAGTGGTTTATACTAATTTAACTAGCGTTCTTTTATGATGTCTAACCACAAAGTTAATGCTTTAAATATTAAAAATATTAATAATGTGAAATATTCTAGATTATAAGTTTAAATTTTGATACTGTTTGTTTTAAATCTTATGTACTTACTTGCATCTGTTATATTCCCAACTAAAAAATAAATAAAATATTTGTTTTTGTCAGACTCTCTGTCTCAGACAGACTTTCTCAACGTTTCGCTACCTTTTAGTGTTGTCGTAATCACCAAAATATAAATATTGTTATATTCAGTATAGATCAGAATGTTGTACGATGACGTTATGCACCAGTCTTTTGATTTGAACACACGGAGTGATTGATATCCATCGCGGCAAAGCAGGCCCCACTGTCCGGCGACCTGGATCGGAGACCGGCATTCAGCTGCCCCATTGTTGTGCTTAGATTACGGCGCACTGGACTGCATGCGGCGAAGATTCATCCCTGAATTTGCATACAACCTGATTGATAAACATGCATTGTGCGCTGTTCTTGATACCGGGCATGAAGAGGTTTTGCATTTCAAACACAAAAGTTTTATTAAAACCCATCCAAACGGATATTAATTCATTCAGTTTTCAGTCGACGCGTTCCGTTCTAATGAATATTTGTTTATCTTCGAAATGTAATTTGTTTTCAACTATGTAAATTTACCCACAAAACTTTATTTTATCGAATGCAAGTATTATAATGAAACGAAGTTAAAAATGCACTTTTAATTTTAAAAAATCCTGATTAAAAAATATTACTTTAAAAACTACTAATTATTGATAAATAAATTATCAACATATTTTGAAGCAAATGGTCCCTTCGTCAGTTTACAACTGTATGCTAAAAATTACAATTGAAAATATCTATATGCATAAACAGAAATAAAAAACGATTAAAAGGGAATTGACTAACTAATAAGGAAATAATGTGAAAACAGTTTGAATAGTTACTATTTAGAAAAAGGATTTGGTTATTTATAATACTTTATTTGTTATCAATACTTTTTTTAAAAACCCTTATTAATACCAAAATAATGGTTTGTTTCCAAAATATGATTAGAAAATTGCTATTTAAACATCTTAAGTGCTGGAATTAAAACTTTAGGTAATTAGAGATTGACACGCATTGGTTAAGGCAACGCGTAACCGTGACACGCCCATCAAATTAGGTACCATGATTTTTTACGCCAGTTCTAATAGAAAAATAAGCGAAGGTGTTTGGGCAAAAGCTACGGTGACACTTCTCGAAAAACTCCTTTTTACATGGAAGCTATGTTTTCTGATGTTTCTTTCACTGGATTTTTTTTATATGATTTATATTTTATTTTAAATCAGAATGCAAATCTCATAACTTTTTTTCGTCCACTAATGTGGGTTATACTCGAGCATATACATGAAATAAGGACACTAAGAAAAATTATAAAATAATTATCTAGACTATTTTTGGTCATCTCACTAGATGATGTTGGTCATGAAGAAAATAAATGTAGAAACTTGCGGAGTAACTTAGAAACATCCATTATTTTTACACACACTTGCAAGATATTTTTAAAACAAGTTGACTTGTAAATGTGTGTAAATGATATCGGTTTACAAGTGAACTTATTCGAAACATTAAATACAACAGTGAGCACTCTAACTTATTCGAAACATTAAATACAACAGTGAGCACTCTGACTTCTTAACGTTTCTGAGTGACTGTTACTTCCAGTGAGTCATCTCACGAACTCGGAATTCAGATTTGATCGTTTTCATCGTTACTACACTTTTTTCCAACGGAAAAATATTAAGCTAGCAAAAACGTTTCATTTACATAATACAACCATCAAATCCAGACTCAACATTTCTCTGCGATTGTAGGTAGCCGCTGATGCCTGTTATAACATTGTGACATTTTCGGTTCAGAAATTCTCGTCAGATATAAAAATACAATACTAATGTGAATAGATAAATTAAAATAAACCTATTGAAGAATATAATAATCATCGTTATAACTAGCTATAACCCGTAAAAAATAACGTACTTTTATTATATATCTATACTTCGGCCACCAGTTAAGGCTGTGGAACAGCGCTATCTAGAGTAGCGTGGCGTCCATAACGTTAGTGATGGACATTATTAAACAGACAATTATTCTTTTTTGCTTCCTATTATTCATTATAATATTTTATACCATTATTATTTGAGCCTGGTAACTTTAGTGACGGACATTATTCGATAGAGAATTATTTATTTTTATTAATACTTAATACCAATGACATAATATGCGATATAGTATGGAATTTGGTGGTAATGTTTTTGTCTACTTATATTTTTTAAAACATAGCTAAAACATTTTAGACATACCCTGCTTTCGACACGATTGCAAACTAATACTTAACCAAAACATTGGAATTCACAACACACCAGCCCTGATGATGGACTCTAAATTGAGATTCGTTGTTCAGAAAGGATGCACGGCAGAATATCCCAAAAAACACTAAGCCGAAGTTTCTAAACTACGTGTTTCTTTATTTCTTGATTATCTGTACGCCTTGTAGTTGGTGGCGCCGCCATAAAAGAAGTGAGCACAGGCTCTTTTTTCTTTCTCTCACTCTCTCTCTGTTTAATTGGCTGGGGCTTAGACAGCACAGAGTTTCGTTCGGCTCGGTCGATACTTATACATCGAAGAATACATTGGTGATCCTCTAAACCATTCTGTCTTTTATCTATTTTGTGGGTTTTCTGATTCCGAGTTCCAAAATATAATACTCACTTATTTGCCCGCCATCATTACATTTGCATACATCGCGACACATTTGATAGAACACGGAAGAAGCCGTGCGCGGAGACGGAATTTCTTCGTTACCTCTCTCCAGCATGATGACCATACACCACAAATCTCTCTCCAAAGCGCTATTCATTTCGGTCCAAGACTGACTTTACAACCACCGTCCAGGCTACCTAAGGTATAATCTCACTAAGTCCTTTTTAACATTGTTGGTTAAGTTCGTCCGTAGATTATCAAGCGGCTGCTTATTCGCTGGAACTCCTACGAATTTTAAATTGTGACACTGAAAATGTTATTTTGACTAAACATTCTTTTTATGCATTTAGTAGCTTTTGTGAAAGATTTTTTTTACACTTTGTTTAAAAAAATGCTTTTGTGTAAGAAATTTGAAATAAAAAGAAAAATTAAGGAATTTAAATAAAACAGTATTAAAAGTAAAAATATTTAATGTTTGTAAATCTCATATCATTAAAAAAATATTTTTAAGATGATATATTAAAATTACTGTTTCAATCATGTTGTGGAAAGTTAACGTTTTCATGTCACAAATTATTTTCAATATCTTAATAAATTGTTTTAGATATTTCAATTCTCATATATTAATGTAGGTATATATTGAATTGATGTAAAAGTCGACTGACAAAAACTGACAAATTACATCGGTTTCCAAACTATTCTATTATGTAAAGGAAGCTTTTTTTCATTTTTTATTCATTTTTGCCAATGAACAGTAGAGCATTCTTGCGCTTTTTTTAAATGTCTATCGATAAATTTTATTTACGTTCCTGTTCACTTTACAAATTCGATAAGGGCAACACCGCGTTTGTGTCAACCAAAATCCTTTGCAATGTGAACGAAGAATGTACCACTTAAGTTATCAACATGATACAGGCGGTTTTCAAAATTCTAATCTGGTAATTTACATCGGCGGACAAGAACCAGGCTTCCAATAGTCCGATGATGACATATTGGAGGTTATAATTGATGTCATACTACGTCAAAACACGAGAGATATCGCGTTAAAGATGGGAATGGACCAATCAACTGGTGAGGCATCTGAAGCGCATTATGAAGATTTTGCTGTACGAAGTTTGCACACCTCGTGAATTGTTAGCTGCCAATTTAATACAACGCGTTTTAACATGCGTTTCTTTGTGTACTAGATAAAAGCACGAACCTTTTTTGCATTCATTATTGACAGAGAACGAAAAATGGGTAGTTTACAATAACGTGACGAGAAAAAGGCTTTGAATCGTTGCTTACACCAAAGTCATAGAATATATATTTTAACGGAATAAATATGCCCGAAGACAAAGCTCGGAGACAGTTTTAACAACCGACGAATATTATATTATCGATTAAAAAATAATGCAAATACATGTGCTGCCAACTTTGAGCATGATTTGATTCGAATTCTCAGCCTATTTTTAGAGTCAGAAATCGTCTTCCACGAGTGTGTGTAACAGCAGATGTCGTCATCTCTGGATATAGATGGATTTGATTCTAGTTCCTTAGCTGTTTATAAAATGGCTCTCTATTGCTGTCTGTGGGATTATGGTGAAATTAAATGTTGGCCTTAAAAACGCTGCAACTTTAAAAAAAAACAAAGGTTCCAAATAAATTTTAATTTTATTTCAAAAATATAGAATTACACCATTTACTTTACTTATTACTTTATTAAAATTTATTAATATGAATTATAGATGTCTCTCAGAGACGAAGCTATTTATATGGGAATGTAGGTATGTAGGAAGTCTTTGGGCGCTCACAGGGCTTGCCATATGGCTTGCTGAAGTAATCACTTTACACGATGTAATTAATGTTCACTGATTCCACCCATAATCGACCACCATCAAGATGGAAAGTTTTGTATAGGGTATTTATGTACCTCGCTTCACTTTATTCAATACAAACTTATTGTAAACTTTATTCGATACAAAAAATGGAAAAAATATTCATCTGAGCTTGGGTTATCAGTGAGAAGAATATTTTTTTGTATTTTTTATTCTCTTTATAAATAAATAAACTAAATAAATTATTCCGTTAAAAAATGGAAATATTATAGAAGTACGGGGGCGTGAATTATTGAATTTTAATCTATTCAAAATATCCAGTTTGTCAATTTATTATATAAGACTTCTTTAAACATAATTGGAACATTTCTCGAATGAAAATGATAGCCTTATTGTTTACTTTAATACTGCTTTATAGAATAAAGAATGAATGCCTCTTCAGAAATGATTGCCGTCGGTAAGCCTCGGGTCACGTTAAGCAGAACGGAAAACAGAAGTCTTCATTCAAGTCACGAACTGAGTCTTTATTTTGAGGAACACAATAAAATGGTCATTATTGGAGCAGTCATTGTGGGAATTGGGCCAATTGTGGAAGAGCGTAGAAGGTAAAGCTTATTACATTAAAACGCTTTCTGCTGGCTTAACGACATATTATAAAGATCTCTAAACGCAAATGTAATAACACGTGCACAAAAAACTTACGGACTGCGTAGTGAGTACAGATTAACATTAATAAGGGTGGATTTTAAATTATTTGTCATTTATTTATCAAAGATTAAAAGCAAAATTTATTCTTCATTAACATGAAACTTGATGCGATATGTATAATAATTAATACAGTCAATTTATGAAAATAAACTGAACAAATATTCAATCTCTTAATAAAATTAAGAGATTAAATTACACACAACTTTGTTGATACCACTCTGATCTTCTTCATTGCCTATCATTTCATATCCCAAATCCCGTAACAGCAGACAAGTTTTTTAAATCTACTTTTCATCTCCAATTCATCTTTACAAGACCAACTCTAAACAAAACTAATTCATCTATAGATCCATAAATTCATTTGATTTACATTAAACTACAATAATATTTTTAACTTGACTATTCGGGATATAAAACGAAAAAACAAACTAGCTCACTCAAACAATGGCAGAAATATCCACTTCATCCAATCGACCGCCAAGGATGTGACAAAATGGCGGTTTCATACTGAAGTGAAAGTTGATGTCGATAATAGACTGAAACATCATAGTAAAGATAGCAATGTGCAATTATGTAAACAGCAAAACCAACTATCCATTATTTGGTAGCAAACACAGCAATATCCACTTTTAAAAGTTGATTTATATACGATATTTATACACAATTATAAAAGGAAAACTTGAGGTGGCAATTGTTTATAAAAATTATTTCCAATTAGCTGTAGGTTTCATATATTCCAAGGAAACTTCCTTAAGGTTTTTTGGATTTATCTCGAAAATATCTTAGAAGGATATTGCTGCCTTTGCTTTTTAACCCCTCGTAGTTGGTGTCATAAGTATAACTCATTCACGTCGAGGTTTGAAAAATTTTTCATTTTTTTAAGTATGTATCTATATTTAACAAAAAACAACATCATTACCAAAAACACTCGAAAATTATTCTTCATCGTATTATCATACATATACGAGTATGTATGTATATACTATTTATATAATCAAATGAACGTAGAAGAGAATCATCCAAATATATAAATATATTTTGTATGTATATCTCCATGTCACAACCCAGATTCGTAATTCTCAATAATGAGGGAGCCGTCTGGAGAAGACTTGAATACGGGTGTATCAACTATCATTCATTCAATACATTTATATTTAATATTAAAATTTGTTACATAAATAAGTTTAATTTTGGAAAAAACATTTTAGTAATTTATCATATTTCAATTTTTACACAAAATATTGCATAAAATTTTTAGTATGACACCAAAAATATATGATGAAAAAAAAGTTTTAAATTAGATTTTTAAACCAGTTTTAAAATTAAATTAATATATTTATTTTCATTAAACTAATATTTTCGATACACACACCATTAGCATATTGAATTACCATGTCACGTCTTGAGAGGAGCTGTTCTTATCGTCAGGTGTAAAGGTTTAATTAATGTTTAATTAATTAATATTATTATTGTAATAACAATGATAGTTCCTCTCAAAACTGTAGTATTTACTAAATATCTTATTTTTTAATATACTTAATAAATGTACGTGTTATACAAAATTTAGTCTAGTGAGAGTTCAAATTGTTATGTAATTGGCATTTTAATTAATAATACATCAGACCACTGTTAATCAAAGGTTTGTGTTTTGATAAAAACCACACTTGTGATAATTCTTTATTGAATACAAGGCAACAATAAATATTGATAGTAAAATTGTTAATTAAATATAGAATATTGACGGTCGTCTCAGACATTTATCAGGAACATTAATGAAGTACTCCTGGTCTTCCTCGCTCCGAACAAACAACGATTATTCGTAAGCAATTTAAGCCGGAGTCTGGTACGATTTATCTCCGCCAGCGTATAATGCAGCGCGGGAACATTATTCATCTCAGGTTGTTAGTTAACGTCCGATGTTAATTTCTAAACGATTCTTCACGAATACGTTAGCATTGCCGGGCTTAATTTTAATTGAACCGTGAATAGGCTCCTTTTATAAAATATATTCTTGTATTTGTACGTAATGTTTGAAGGATCCTTATATATTTTTGTTAAATGTGCTCAGTAAGACAATATAGAAAGAGCGGCATATCAAACATACGATTATTCACCTATTTTCTAAACATAGATATGTATAGACGTATAGAGATACATCTGATCTATATCTTCAAAAATGCTTTTATACCTTTATATACTATATTATTTCAAATTCCCTGCTAAAACATGTATATATATGGACATGTTAAATCGAAGAGTAGCTTGTTGGTCTTGTGGTTAGGACACTGGCCTCGTGATCCAAAGGTTGCGGGTTCGATCCTCACTCCAGACTAGCAAGTTAGTCCTATTTTCATAGTACAAGCGCTTAGCTTAGTTTGAAAATAGTAAGAATATTGATGTGACACGTATTCCGTGTTCACATCTCTATTTTTTTTAAAAAAAAAAAAAAAAAGAAGGCTTTCACGGGTACAATATGTGTTAGTTATAACTACTTTGGGGGTAACCCGCGTCAAATTCTGGTCGTCAGGACCAGTCGTCTGCCGACGTTTCGAACAGATCTCACTGTTCATCTTGAGGGCGCTTTGTCGATGAGCTGCTTCTCCGAAAAGCGTACAACCGTTTGGGTCCGAAGCTCACCGTTAAGTGAAAGTTTGAAAAATTCTGCGTCAGGTGTTTGTGGAGGAGTGGGTTTCTCCAGCGATGAGTTTTGCTCGGCTTCTAGTAATCCGTATATTTACTTTACTATCGTCATTATATCACGATGGAAACACCGAAGCAATTAGAAAATCCAACCTTTTCAACATTTTCTAAAAATACCTTGGTTTAATAATACTTACTTTCATTTTATTTTATGCCCAAATCTTGAATCATATTTTTTTATGCATCCCCTAATAAAATAATTTTGAAGATCTTGAAGAAAGCAAAGATATTTTATTATTATTTAAACTATTTCACTTCCTTTTAAAATTTTCTAAATTAACGTATTTTAATTTTGTGGGTTATGTCTAAAGCTTTAAATATGTGCTACATATTCCATCCCAACCTAACCTATTTTTCCATACCGTAAAACTTTTATCAACTGCTTGATGTATATGTATATAATATTCGAACATTAATCATAAATATATTTTTATAGAAATTGACTAAATTTGTTATTTAACTATCTTATTAACTTTTGAAGATAGAAGTTAAAAAAACGAGTTATATCGTACATTGCTATAACCTTAATTTTGATATCTATTTAATTATGGATAACAAATTCAATTGTAACTTTATAAGTAGTTAAATAACAAGATACATTGTTTTCTTTCAGTGTCATGCGCTAGTTAGGTCGATCTTGCAATATGGAATACGAAATGGGTTGAGGAGGAGTCTTTCCCACACATTTCAGAGTTAATTAATTTTGCAAGTTCAAGTATGATGGCGTCATCTAAATTGACGGGATTCTGGGAATAGACGCCTTGGGATTCATCATAAAATCTTTGAAATAATGTTTATGTAATGTATTATAATTATGTCAATCTTGTGCTTGTTTTTAAAAAAAATTCTTATGTTGTGGATACAGATGGCTACCGCCGGCTATGCTCATCAACACATACCTTCATATTATAATAGAATTAAAGATAACTTTGCAGTATTATCCTGGAGTAGTGACGAAGATCTGGTAAAGAAATATACTTACTTGTGTACAATTCTTGTATTCAGAATCCACAATAGGGTGATTAGTATTTTAATAGTATGTAAAGGTTTGTTGATTTCGCGTGAGTTAATTGAATGGTTGCATTCCTGTTGGTCTGATACATGTATTCGTTGCACTAAGTCGACTGGTTCATCACGACCGACGGCGGAAAAGTGGTCGTTGTCTCCTCGCCAGTTATGATTCTCTGTTTCTCCTGTCGGCTGATTTAGTAAGTTGTTTCTGTCTCTCGGCTCTGGGACGTCCAGCTCAGTTGGGGCGTCACTGTCCGCCTCTATTTAGATGTCCGCCTCACCATAAATCCATCAGGTGTTTTTGTCTTTTAACCGTGAAACATTTTTTTTTCTTTTTTTAATGACAATATTGAGTTACATGTTTTTCTTTTGTTGTTACTGACCCATCAAAGCTAAAAACTTGCGTATGGAAACAGGAGTTCAAGAAACTTTTTAATTGAGACAGTTCTTAATATAAAAGATAAATAATTAAAAATTTAGAATATTCATAATGTAGCGATACTGGGTACATACTGAGTGCTGAAAATAAATAACGATGTCACGCGATGGCGTTCAGTCAACCGGAACCGCAGAACACTGTGCACGCAATCCGGGGTCACTCATCCGTGACCGCCTTATCTTTCGAGAGAATTCTACGCCTTTCTATTTCATAGTAATAAACTACGCAGTGTCGTCTGGAACATTCCACGTGTTTCTCGTTTAGAATAGACTTTAGAATAAACCTTTCAAAGGAATTTTTGCTATATGAGGAGTCACGCGACGTGGGCTCAGGAAAATCAGTTTGTGACGTTAACAAGGTGACATCTCCGTGGTCCTACCGAGCGATTCAAGATATTACAACACGTGATATGAGTAGGAAGTATTAGAATAAAGGATACCGGTGCGAAGAGTTTCTACGAGCGAACATTGAACGGAGTTTATCAGAAGTGATCTAAGCAATAGGGACAGCGTTAAGTAATGCGAATTAAGGAACAATTCAATGATAAGTGTGAAATATTCGGAAGACATATATTGACTTTGAAATTAAGAACAGTATTACAATTTAACTCGTGTCTAGGAAGTTCTTTGGTATTAAATTAAATTAATTTTTAGTATTTTTATTTGCCTCCCAAAACCACGTCCGGTGACAATCGTATAATAATGTTTGAAATTATATATTTATACTTATTACTAACGGTCCTAATGAATAAGTATGCAAAATAAACGCCAGATTTTTCAAATGATAGTGATTTATATGGAAAATATACAGTGTATAGATGTCACCGCTGATACAAGCCTTCATTTTTTCAATAGAGTATAGATTTTCACTAGAATATTCTTATTTATGTTTGTATGACGTTTATTCGAATTGAATTTTTCACTTCCTTTTAGACCAGTTTTTTTATTCAGAACATTTTTGAATATGTTCAAAATTTCCAAAAAACAGAGGACAAAAATAAGCTACAATTATTGGATTTTTGTCCCGATGTCGATTTCTTAAATTTAAAAAAAAATTTTTTTCTTCGCTCGTTTAGGTGCTGTGTGTTTGCGAAAATAATAAATTACAATTGATAATAAGAAACAACAGTTTCTACACGTACAAATACTGGAATTAATTGTAGGTGTATTCTTCTTCTTCTTCATGTGCTCTGTCGGGTCCCCCCGACGTCGGCGATCATCTGGGAGAAAGTATCCCTGTCCAGGGCAGTGCGGAACAGCTCTTCCACGCTTTTTATCCCGGTCCACTCTCGGATGTTTCGAAGCCAGGAATGCCGCCTCCTTCCGACCCCTCTGCGACCCTCAATCTTCCCCTTCATGACGAGCTGAAGGATGGAGTGTTTTTCGCCTCTCATTATATGACCAAAATGTGAAATTTTACGGAGCTTTACTATGTTGAGTAACTGTCTGTTTGTATTTGCTCTACGTAAAACTTCAACATTACTAGTCATGTCAGTCCCAGATATCCTTAACATTTTACGATGTATCCACATTTCGAACGTCTCTAGGCGATTTAGAGTAGTCACCTTCAGCATCCATGCTTCAACACCGTAAAGTAGAACTGACCATACATACGGCCCGATTCTGAAAATAACAATGTCTGGATCTTTAAGATTTTTATTCCAACACTTAATAGACGATAATAAAAATCCAGATGAAATATCATGGCTAAACTTGTAATGACCGCGTTCGGCGTTACCGCGTATTCAAATCTTCCCACCTTGGAATTTTTTGACAGATATGTCTGGATCTTTAAGATATTTATCCCAACACTTAATAGACGATAATTAAAATTAAAAATAAACGAGACATAGCTTTACGTCGGTATTTGTTTCTATGAGGGAGGGAGAAAGATGTAAATTGTTATCTGTCAAATGTCAAGATGGGAAGATTTGAATACGCGGTAACGCCGAACGTGGTCATGACAAGTTTAGCCATGATATTTCATCTGGACGCTGTGGATGAAGAAATTAAAACGATTGTAAGAAACAATCTTTCTTATATCATCTTTTAATACAGTGTATTTGAGCCGTAGAATTACAAAATCCGCTCTGGACATTTTTAATTTTTATTATCGTCTATTAAGTGTTGGGATAAAGATCTTAAAGATCCAGACATTGTTATTTTCAGAATAAGGATGATAGTATTTGATCAATCTCTGTCTGAGCTTCAAGTTTAAGTCGTAAATAGAAAGTAGATTTTTCATCTTATTAAAAGATGCACGGGCTGTCTCTATTCTGCATTTGATCTCCGTATCAGGGTCCAGATTGTCAGTAATAATACTGCCCAAATACTTAAACTGTTTTACTCTCTCAAAGTTGACACCCTTTAATTGAAGGCGCACATTTGGATGATTCTCTCGGCTAAAAACCATAAACTTGGTCTTGCTAATATTTATGTTTAGACCATAGTGTTCCCTAGTGGAATTAAGTTAGTGTAGGTGTATTAACAGTAATTAATATAAAATTTAAATAATTATATTTGATTATTTTTAAAAATACTCAGTAAACAACCGAAAAAATCAAAATCGTTTAAATTCAAGAAATCGAATATCTCAAATTATCAAAGAAGTAACGTTTTAACTAAGAGCTCGCAATTTAGTCTGTCAAATTTACGTTAGTGACTGGTGTGCGAAGTGAAGCGCGTTGTAGCAGATAAGCCGGCTCAAAAATGAATGTGAGGTAACCGTTCCGTCTCGCAGTTTCGTATATCCAATCAGTTTTACTTCAATATAATTTTTTTTGTAAGTTTTCTCATCAAAAATAAAATAAATGTGTACTTTTGTGCAGATAACAAGAAATATGTAGTCAAGATAAAATATTTTTATTGTATTTTTACGGTTGGTAATTCTGAAACGTCCTGGTGGCTCTTCTTCAATCGCGATAAGAAGGGAACTCGTAGGATATAGAAATTTACCCGACTCACGAACGTCACGCGCAAAAAGACCTCTGCGGATATTTTTATCAAAATTTTCCAATATACCCGAAAATGGCCCCACATAAATAAGTCGCATTTACATAAACATGTTCGTGCATGTAACAAGATTTATTTCAAATCCGCGACACTTTTTCGCAGAAAGGGTGAAAACGTGTACTTAGACGTATTCACTCTTCCGCTTTCATAATTCAGGACGCGCTCCGTCACGACGCGTCAGAGTCCCTCCGCGTCCGTGTGTCCCGCCGCCTCGAGGCGTGTCAGTGTGTCAGTGGAGCAATGGCGTCGGGCTAATTCCGGTTGTTCGGTTGCCATGGCGACCGCTTCCCGCCCTGGCCCCGGAAGCCGGAGGTGCGGGGGGGGCTCGTGCTCTACGTGCGATGTTGTGGCAAGGACAGGCCTTTCGGGAGGGTGTTCCCGGACCAATAATGCGGGATGCTGGCGGAATATCGTCTGAGGACTTTTCCGTGATACGTGTTTTGATGAGACGCTGATTGGTTGTAGAGGGATCATCGAAAGGGAGAATATGACCCTCGCTGCCGGGATAGTTAGAATGATTTAATACCTTTTTATATAATTATCGTAACTTTATTTGAGTATTCCAATTATGATTATTTCGTCGTCTGTCCGACTGACCGTCCGTCCGTCGTAACTTCTTTATAGTATAAAAACTTGTTTATTTTATTTTTTATAATTAAATAAATACTTATTCTTTAGGAACCGACGTGTAAAAAACGTCATTTTTGACGGGTTACAGCTGGTTTCAAAATAATTTTCTTACCCTCATTTTTTTCTTTCACGACTATTCTTGACAGTCAAATAAGGCCAATCAGTGCATCAAATCAAACATAATAATTTATTTGTCTGTCTGTCTGTCTGTCCGTCCGTAATTTCGTTCGAATTCGTGAATAAAAAAACAAATTAAACGGCCGGAGATCGAGCTTCAACCCCGGGCCAGCAAACCCAAGCTGTCATCTTTCCGTGGACCGATAAAAAATAGTATAAATGTACTAGGGCTTAGAAATGACACAAATCAGTGTTTCGTCATTTTTGACACGTTAACATCAATTTCAACCGCAAAAATTAACTTTTTAATGAGCTAAAGGAAATCCTTTTTATCTGTTATTTGTATTTAAATTAAACTAAAAAAATATAAAGACTTGATGTAACGTAATTTTCTTGGTACATCATTGGTTCTACGTAAATTTTGAAACTATGATAAAAAGGTTTAAACAAATATTCTTATAAAATAGTCTCTTAGAAAAAAAGTCACGCTTTATTACAAAAATATGTTTTTACTTGAAGTGATAATTTAAACGCATTAAAAATTTGTCTTGCATATAAGCGATGGGACATACTTCCAGCTCATAGAATGGGATAAGATCATATCTGTAAATTTTTGGACTCTGCGTTATTAACTATTTTTAAATATTCAATCTGGTGCTTGTTTATTATGCGGGTGCCAATATAGCAGTAGGTACCGCGCACAAAATGTACATTTTAATCTATAATTAGATAATACGCCTTTGTTCGATGCACTGACGCGTTAACAGTATTTTAAATTTCGTATAATACAACATGTTAAATAAAATCAATCGATTCAATAGTGATTGATAGTGTTCAGAGGCAACGAAAATGATAATCTGGTGATAATCGTTGGCAAAAATTAAAAATAACCACCATGTAGTGGCCCTAGCGGGTGTAGCTCAGCAAAATTAACAATGAAAAAGTTTCTTAATTTAATTTTATTGTCGCGGGTTGTGGCTGCGGAAGACAAATAAAATCACTGGAAATTAATTAGCAATTTATTAATTAGTGATTTATTAATTAGGAATTTATTGAATATTTAATGATAAAAATCATTTGACACGAATAAAACTTAACGCTATTCTTTTTAATTACTGAAATATTTCGCATTCGCAATGTATTACTCATATATGAACACTTTATTATCGCTAGGAACACCTTATTTATCGTACGTAGAATATTAAATTCTCGCACATTGAAGTCACACTTATTTAATTCGCTACTTAAGTAATCGCTTCTAAATTCGCGACTGGGCATACCCAGCCGTCGCGCGTCGGCTCGTGCGAACCGCATACCGCACGAACCGTCAAACAGAAATCTCGCGCTGCGGCGTAGTCCCGGTATTTATATCCAAACGCTGGTTTCATTGAACTCTCGGTAAGACCATTTTCCTTTATAATGTTTGGGAGAAGGTTTCCGTCACTTCAAGGTTGTTCCCGGTGTTTCCTGAATATTGTAGATAACTCTAGATTGCTTTAGGCCGTTCTTGATCCTTAACCTTGGGATTCTAACAGCGCGCTATTCCTTCTGCTTTCCATTTCGGTACAATATTTTTTAATTGTGGAGTTTATATTTATAGTAAATTTATAAGAGTTGGAAAAACGTATGACAAAATACAGTACATATACGTTAGATGAAGAATTTTAATTCCTATTGGTATCGGTATTATAATATGAAGAGTTCAATAATTCGCCAAAATTTCAAGCTTACATACATACTCGTATTATACAGTAATTAAATGGCAGCCTTATTATACACAAATTTATCGTCATATTGTTATAGTTCGAAATATCAATTAATTTGTATTTTTTTTATAAAAATATGTAGGCTCTTCTAACTAGACAAACTATTGCTTCGCCCGATGAAGGCTTACTGAAAGCGAAAAGCTCGGCAGAAGATAAAATTATTGGTTAGATTATAACAATTGTATAAATTAAACCCAAAACTAAAACTTTTCTCCAAAACATTTACCTACCATTTTTTATATAAATGAATATGAAAAAAATTGATATATTAAAAAATAATATGAAAATATATTACCTATTTTAACACAGATAAAAATTGATTAATTATTGTCATAGATGACACTTATTGCATCCCATAAATAAAGTTATCTATAGATTTTTACTTGAATATAACATTGCTACGGTTATTCACCTCTCGTATAAATAACATGTTGTAAAGTTTGCTCATAAATTTAGATAAATGAATTCTTTTAAATCTTAAGTTTTACAATTCTACAAAAGGAGATATTCTGAACCAATTCTCATTACTTGAACGTTTTTGACCTTCTTTTTTGATTTTCTTTTCTCTTATCCCCCATCGCACTCATCGACACCCTTGACCTCCACGTGTCACCATCCCTCATTGTTCACATGTCTTGTCCATCCAATCGTGGATTTGTGATGATATCTTTTCGTTACGATTGGAACTCTTATAATAAGAATTCTCGTTGGATTTGTATTTTTTCGAAATAAATATTTACATTCCTACCACAGCTTACATACTTACAACTAACAGCATTTAAAATGTCATAACCATGAAAACGAAAGCAAAATACTTAAACTGTTCTAGACTTATAATTTTAAATTTTATCATACCGAACGGGACACTTTCGAAAATAAAGACTTGAAATAAAAAAAATTTCACAGATAAATTATCAACGTACATTTTTTCGAATTTTTATTTTTATTTTCGGTGAAAATATTTTCTAAAACGATTATTATATTTAAGTTTATTTGATAAACTTCGATTTGATATTTTATTTATTTGCACCACAAAAATATATGAACATGAACTATTTTCATCAGACTGGTTCCACAGCTGGTAGCGAGGGTTTGAATAAATAATAACACAAAGAGTTTGTTAATTTTGAAAAATTATAAAAATTTTAGAATAAATAAAAAGTATAATGTAAATAATATTTATTACAATTAGATGTTTTAACTTCAAGAGATTCGGTTTGTAACGAAATAAAAAAAACGTCTTTTTTAAAAAATAATTTTTGTTTTCTTGGAGATTTATTGACGCATTATAAATATTTTAACTACAGTATAAATGTGTCTGAAATATCCGCGAGGGAGGCATTCCTCTGTCGTGAATCGCCTTGCCTAAAGAAGGGTGTTTAGTTCACCTCTTTATAAATTTACACTGTGATTTATATGTACATATATACATAATACATTTATTTCAAACTTATCATCTTTAAAAATTAAAAATTGCATTTAGAAATTATATAATACTTGCCCTACACCCATGAAACGGGACATAATAATTGCAGAATTTTGAAGCTAAAAATTCATGAATAGAAAACCATTTGTTTTTTGTTAATTGATTTTATTTGCTTAAACCTAAAACTAAATATAATATAATTTTATAACTAAATATAATAAAAATGTCTCTGTAATTTGGTGGGGCGATCCTTGCAAATTCCTTGAACCGTTGCGTATCGCACTTTAATTATCTAAAGTTGGGATTCCAGCTCGACTCCAGCAAATTACGGACGTAACGGATAGACAAATAGGCAAAGAAATTATTATATTTAGATAAAAATATCCAAAATTTTAAGTTTTTCTTTTGTTTTCTGAGATACGATGTTTGGTGGAACCTAATAATTACCTCAGACAGCGTCAGCATAGATTGTTTCACATTCCAATATACAGGACCAACCTTTTTTTTAAAATTTTTGATTTTATTTTTACCTCTTGCAAAACTGTATTTACAGTTTAAACGCAAGGATTTCATTACAGCATACGTTCATTTCCTTAATTAATTGTTCTTAATTTATGATATAATGTAAAACTACAATATTAAAACTTTTATGCTTTTTAAGTATTTACTTCACAGTAATGTAGTATTTCTTTAGTGTTTTTTCTGTTTTTTTTTTTTTACCGTTACAGCTTTTATTCTATCCGGTAGTTGTTGAATAATTTTGGTACTACGCACTGTTTGGTCCTGTCCCCGTAATTATTGTTTATTTTTTTTATTTCTAGTTTCTTATTATTTTGTTATTTGTCTTGTCGTGTATTCATGTGGCACTAGTGTTTTAAATCTCTGGTTGCCAATGGTTGTGCCTGTTGGATGAGCTACTGCTATGCTGAACAATATTACTTTGGACATTGATCTGTTCCATGTCTCTGAGAGGGTTTTCCGGACCGGGATTTTCCTACACCTTTGATATGAATGATTTTATATATATTTAATATTTATTTTTGTTGTTTATATATTTCTAACTTATTTCTAACATTTATGAAGTAAATTTATGTTTGTTGTGTAAATCTATACTAATAAATAAACAGGTAAAGTTTGCGAGTTTGTTAGTTTGGATGTAGGAGGTAATCTCCGAAACCGCTCATCCGATTTCATAAATTCTTTGACCAATATTAAAAATGGACTTTAAGAGTGGCTATAGGCTTTATATTATCCCGTTACAATAAAAATCTTTTCGTGGTGACATGTTTTGCAACTAAGTCGACGAAAAAATGATCGAGCGATGCGTTTTTTACGAACGCTGCCTTAACGGTAAGAGATATTTAAATACTTTCTATAAAGGAGTTGTAGAACTCAAAAAATTAAAGAAAAAGTCCACGACTGCATATATCTATAAGTTAAGGTTAATATACAAATTGATAAAATATATATTTAAAATTAATTTTAATCTGTCGGGGATAATTTAAGTATGTAATGTTAAATTCTTATTAAAATAAATTTACTTATCGTCAGGGATATTTTATAAAAATAGAAATTACCTTAATTAATCAATTAGAAAGACATACTGAAAAATCTAATTCACTAAAAAATTTTAGGTTAAATTTTTTCGTGAATCAGATTTTTCTGTATTTCTTTCTAATTGATTAATTAATTTGATTAAAAATTTCACAGAATTTTTTTCTGAAAAATTACAACTTCACAAATATGAATGTGTTCTTGAATATATAGAAATTAACATTCATACAACATTGTTTGGACGAGTAGTTTAGATTATATGGATTTTTCACTGATACTTTTATAGTCTCAAACTGAATTCCATACGGGCGAAGCTGCGGGCACAACTAGTGTTATATAAACAAATAAATTGAATTGAAAAAAAAGTTTAAGTATTGGGTTACAGGATGTATACTTTCGGTATTGTAAGCCAGCACCTAAAGTAGCAACAACAACGACACATCCTGCTTTCGGAACTTAGTCTAAGCTGAGCGCTCGTGACATGAAAAGTATGACTAAGTGGGTTATCCCCCGAGAGGGGCTCGAACTCCTGATCATTTGTCGTTAGCCGAGTTTCTTACAGTAAAAAACAAACATTTTTGGATTGGATGGAGTCTCGACACAGTGAAACATCCCAACAGTTCTAGGTAGTAAATAATAATTGCTTAAATTCCGAATTCCATCCATAATAGAATATCACATTTATCAAACTTTTGGAAGTTGTAGTGGAAGTTAATCTGCTCACCTTGTTTCATATGTGAATTGTATTCTTGCAACCGTCACCTGTAGTAGAAATTTGGTAATTGTCGCCGTTGGTAATGAGATATCTATATTTTGATAATTTTGCTAATAAATTTAGATAGATGAATGATTTGATGATAAATGAAAAATTTGATAAATGATATCTGGTCTTAAAAGGAGTTACAATCATTAAAATAATTATCAGGCGAATTCTAGTGCAAATGGTAATAATTCGGAAGAATGATATTCATATAAAAATAATATGGTAGTCTATCAAGGGTGGATTGGTGAACGTTACATTGTGTTAAGTGATCACTTAAGCCAGCCGTTTGATAGATCGTAAGCCCTGAGAACACCCAAATAATACTTTCTTTCCTATAAAAAATAGCTTCCCTCTATGAGACATCTATTATATATCTTTATTAATGATGTTCCCCTGGGGATAAAATCCAATAATGTATTCTTGAAAAAATTTAAAAAACATACTCAAAAATATTCAGTATTGTTTTAGTGTTTTATTCACATTCTTAAATATGTTATTGTCAATTATTTTTCTTGTCTTTATGATATTTTTCATTTTCATCCAATCATACTTACTACACATATGTAGGAATTCTGTTTTGATCTTGATGTAATAACATTATTATGTGCTCTTGTTACCCTCATTCATCTTTCACAGAATGTAAGCAATACGAAAAATATCCGAAATCATTTCTTTGAATCACGATTAATTAATACTGAAGTAATTTCTCCCTACCATAATAATATAACGAATTCACAAACATCTCTTTTCGAGTCCGACTTATGTGTTATTTTCATGGATTGAAAAATTATTCTCGATGCCTATTTTTGAACATTTATTACACCACATTAATTTTATATTATTTATAGAAAATTGCAACGTTACTGTAATTAAATTAAACATTTTCTTAATGTTTGAAAAATATTATATGTACGTGAATTCCTATTCAATAAAAGTAAATCAATTACATAACACTGAGTATATATTAAATTAAGTATATAAGCTAAACTAAGCAATGGGCAGGACATGTTGCAAGGCAGGATGATACAAGATGGCCTCCCGGAGTTCTGAAATGGAGACCTTGGGAGAATAAAAGAGGCGTCGGAAGACTTCAAAAGAGATGGGCCGACGGTAAAGCCGCTGCGGGGGAAGAAATGGCTACAAGAAGCCAACAATGAGGAAGGATGAAAGGGTATGGAAGAGGCCTATATCCAGCAGTGGAGGGGTGAAGGCTGAATAAAAAGAATAAAAAGAAGTTTTTAATATATTTGTGATTAAAATAATGATGCAAAATACGACATACTTTTGGTCATAAAATAAAATTCGATCACTATCACGATCAGCCATTAAGCTAATCACATTTATTTATTTCAATCCGTGGCATTTTCTTTTTGGCCCATTGTGTTCTTGACTTTCCACGAGATCTTATTTCTCCTACACTCCCCTGATCACCAATTTTTCTATGGTCTTCATGTTTGTAACAAGACCTAAATATCTGAGGCTTTGGAGCCGTATTGTTGAGGATGGATACTGATCTATTTAATTTAATTCTTCTATATATCGAGGTGTGTATGTAGAGCACACTCCACATTTCTAAAGCGTCTATTCTGTTGCGCTTTTGTTTTTTAAGAGTCTCGTTCCAGCATCCTAGATAATAATCAGAATGGTTTCAACTAGGATTCTGATTCCTTTTTTTTCTTAGTTCGCCTCGGTCTCGCCGGATCTTTTTGAGAGAAAAACATGTTACGAATTTTTTCCTTTTAATTTCTACCTTGCAATCTCCCCCATTTCTTTTGAATGATCCGACGTACATTTGCGTAACTGTTAACGATTTCGCAACGACTAAGTCTATGTGTGCTTATTTAGATAAAAATTCAATTAAATAAGCATTCAATAAAACAATATACCAAAGCCGACTTTTCTATAAATATTTTTTGTTGAAGAATTCAAATGAATTATTTTTCTGCGTAAATAATGTCATGTTCTATATAAATCTTTTACATTTTATAAAATATGTCCTAAAAAAAACTATAAATCAAATATAAGCTTTTGACTCGTAGGTCAGATTTACAGCCATATTTTTACTTTTCTTCTCGAACTCAAATCCAAAATCAACTCCTATTTTAGAAGTTGTTTGTCCGCATTTTAAATGTTCTCTACTCTTATGTTCATACCGTTGTTTGATTTGTCGTTGGTAGATTGGACGAATAAAATTCTTTTTCTACTAGAGAATTTTTCATTTCTATTCAGGTTTATATAATGAATGTATAAAAAAATACGAAAAAAACGATTAAGAGTACTCTGAAAGTAAATGAGATTAGGGTTTAAAAGAAAATCAAAAGAAGCCAAGATGTTGGATGACTAAGCGAATTGTGATGTCATCCATCACAAGAAGAAATTACTCTTCAATGTCAGTCATTTTGTGAACAAAAGTGATAAGTTTTTGTAATTTACCTTCCTTTAATGTTTTAAAAACGTCAGCTTTTGTTCTTTTTCAGTTATTTTTGAGATTTTTCAACTCGGTTTGACAAAATATTCACTTATTACAGATTTATGTTTTTTTTAATATTGAATGCAAAAATATTGTGTTAATTTTTTCAAATTTAATTTCTAATGAACTTGAGATTGTGAATTTATCCAACGAATTTCGAGAACTATCATTTCCTTTATCAGTTTGATAAAAAAATTTCTATTCACAATTTAAAATCATATTTCCACATTAGACTCAAAATATTAATTATTAATCTCTGGCCATTTTATTCTGTAAGCCAAAAAGGTGGTTAGTTAAAAATTATTGATCAAAATGTTCCATTATAAGTATACAATCATTTCAATATTGATGTGATCGGCCTGATCCGAAAATTGGGTGATATATTTTTAAATACATCACAAACATTTCGTGACAAGTATATGTATAGTTTTTTCCGTTATAATTATATTTTACTGTGATACAATTTAAATAATGCCCTGTTTATGAATGTCTGGTTACCGAATTCAGATGAGGCCAAAGGGTTTGTCAACCTATTGCCCTCGTTGTAAAATAGATCGTGTACCCTGTTTTGAAAGACCATATGCAATTTATGGGGCAAAAACTAGATGTAGGCATGGTTTGTTCAGTCGGTATTGGAAAGTGCTGCAAGAAACTCGGGTCTCTGGTGCCATCTGTTCCGTTTATCACTGGTTTATATATCTAACTTATCATTCGCGCCTGGTTGCCATCAGTAACAAACGCAGCATTTTCTGATGATGAAGATATGGAATAAATTTGTTTTCTTGTAACCGAGTTAAAAGAAAACAAATTTATTTTGAATTTTGTGACTCGTAATGTATTTTCTCAATTTTTTTGTCAATAACGATGTGAATACGAATATTCTTGAAAAAAAATTGAATAAATTGAAATTCTTACTATTTTAAAACAATCATGACTAATTTGCTGGTCCCCTTTTAAGCTATTTTAAAAAAGCAATTTTATTAAGTTTTCATACAAACTGTCAAATCATAAGACAAAGTTTTTTTTTAAAATATTTATTAAAGACACTAACAGGATAATAGGTACATGGATACTCTAATCATAAAATATTATAAATGAAGACAATGCCCATTATCTCAATTACAAGTATCTTCGGCACACTCTAGTAACATGTATTTTTACATTTAAGTATATTTTACATGTATATTAATGTTTATTATATATTTAGTGTTTGAATGTAGTGCGATCATACAAGAATATGTAAACAAATAATTGATTTAATGGATCTATAGGCTCAGGTCATCGTTTAGGTTGTGTTTGAGTGAGTTTTTGAACGATGATAAGGTATCTGCAAGAATATCAGCATCAATGTTAGGGCCAGCACAATACATATTATATATGCCAAAAACCTTGTGATGGGAGAAAAGTAACCAACATTATTAGTGTGCTGGCTTATTCTAAAGAACTCCGAGTTTCTTATACGGGGCTTAACATGCAAATTTATGTCAGATAGAGAAAGAGAATCAATAGCTCCACTGAGAATCTTGTTTAGCACAACGAGATCGGATATTTTCCGTCGGGACTCAAGTTTGTGTATCTTGAAAAAGGCAAGTCGATCTTCGTATATTATAATATATATTATATAATGTATAATAATGTATATATTATATTATGTTATATTTTTATTCGATACATTATGTTAATAGAATATATTAATATTATATTATATATTATAATATATAATATAGTATATAATAAACATTATTATTTAGTTTAAGATATTTGGTGGGATATATACATCAGAAAAATCCCTAAGACTACTTAAATTCGGTGTTTGTGTAAGGAACACTTGGATTCATAATTTATTATTGTATTAAACTAAAAGTTGTTTGCATAATGCTGTTGAATAGTTGTTTGCATAATACAAAATTTATCAATCTATGAAACTAAGAGTGTCATTTTATCTTAAAAAATATCGTAATGCATTTTTTATTACGAAAAATATGTAGCTACGTGAATGAATTAAATAAGATATTTTTCAAAAATGTGTAGGTATTATGTATCATTTCAGTATTATATTTTTATTTTATCCGTTATTAAACTTTCCTTTGATTTTCGTATTAAAAATAATTGTCGCTCATGAAAAAATATATATGTACACTAAAGCCATATGAATATAATCTAGGTCCAGAAAATATATTTTTGTCCACTTTTCCGTGTTTTTTTTTCATAATGTTAATGTATTTTGTTTTATATTTTTTGGTACAATAAAGATAATATACATAAAAATTTTTACTAACTGTTTTTAAGATAAAAAATACTTCAACAACGAGGCTTTCTCTGTGGACTTGGGAATTTTTTGATACGGGCCATCCATTTATAATTTCCGATTCCCCGGTTTTTCGGCACTTGAGCCGTTCGTCCTGCAAATCGGACACGTTTGATAAAAGTATGAGAATTTGGAAACATTTCAGTGTCGTCCGTCCTCGCGGCTCGGGGGGGCGGGAACACAATCCCAAATCCCCGCATCGGCTGTTGAGACATGCGCCCGTCCTGCCCCGCTCCCCGCTCCCCGCCGGCTAATTTGCGGAGTATAACTCTTCATCACCATTGTGTATACTGTCAAAAATCAGTCTCAGCCCCGTGATTGATTTAACTCATTATTGGTTCAATTACTTAATACGTTACGTATATATTTCGACAAAAATTTAAACAATCCCCTATACATGACAATTCCGAAATTATTATTTTGAGGAAAAGGAATAATCGAATGTCTGTATACAACGTATCATATAGCTAAAAGCAAAAACTTTGTGGAAGCATTCTTTATTCAATTTTGAATTCTCTTTACTCTTTACACTTTGGGTGAAAAGTCTATGATTACAGAAAGAAAAGACACCGAATTTTTTATTTAATTATATTTCTGGCTTATCTTTTGTAAAACTTTTTCAGGAACTAATATGTAATATTTAAAATTTATTCATCTGATGAAAGTATTTGTACAATTTTGAAAAATGTTTTTTGCAAGGTTGTTGTCATTTTATTTAATTTGTATTAAAGCTAATGCATTAATAATATTACTTTAAAGTTACTGTAGTAATAGCTCAACGTCATACAGAAATTTAATAAGAAATATTGAAAAAATTCAAATTTTTACGCCGCTTATCTCCGTAACTGTCGATATTTCATCCAAAGTGTAGAGAATGAAGAAAACTCCACCGAATTATTAGCTACTATCTACAAGACACCCACTATATTTAAAATATGTATATACAGTGTAATTTTTAACTATCACTAGCATTTTTTTAATATAAAATAATAGTTTATTATACGTTCTGTGAATACGTTATACGTTGTTATATATTCTGTGAAAAATCAAAATTTCGTAACAGTGACGTATGGAATATTGATAATATTTAGAATGAAAATCATAGTACCATAATCATAGGACACCTGCATAATTTTTCCACTAACCTTATTTTTTTGTCATTTGTATGCTTGTATATTTTAGTGCACATTCTTTCTTTCTTGCTCTTTCCAGGTACCGTAACGTTTCGTCTCTTCAACTCGTCTTTTCCATATTTTTTTCAGGTGTTTAATGGATTTTGCCATAGCGCGTGGGTGCTTCACCACGTTTCGATAAAAACTCGCACAGAGACATAACTGGATTGTGGTAAATCACGTTTTTCTAATAAAAAAGCAATTCATTTAATTTATATTTGTATTAAATATATTAATATACATGTGGCTTTCATAAATTTAAAGAAACTGACATAAAAATCGAGTGCAAAATGCATATGGCAATAGTGTACACTAAATTCAATAAACACTAGATGGATAAAGTGAATGCGTAGCAGTTCAGCCTCGAAATGCTGTAAAATCTCGATATAAAGCAGTTTTGATCACGAGCCATCAATTATTTGGGTAGTTATTGGACTGATTATAAAACATAAATGATAGAATCATAATTCGCAACCTTGTACAGTAGAAGATACAGTATGTTGATACAGAAGGGGGTATCACGCAGAACCAAGTACGAGCAATAACTACAAAGAATATTAAATAAACTTTATGTATTGACACATACAAAATGATATATTTTAGATATATTTAAATTAGAATATGTCCTACATATTATACCACAATCAAAAAATTTATATGCACTTTCTTTGATCAAATCAGGAGATTATATGTAGCTATGTGAATGAATTAAATGAGATATTTTTCAAAAATATGTATTATATATCATTTCAGTGGAAAAATTTTATTTTTTCCGTTAATAAACTGTCCTTTGGTTTTCGTATTAACAAAATTTGATTGCTCTTTCTTTAATCAAATCAGGAAATGGACACGATAACCCGTATTCCTTATTAAATTTCGATCAAATATATTTTATGGAGAAGTGACGTGGTAAATTGGTAACTCCTAAAAAAATCTGTCAGTTCATAAACTAAAAAGTTACTTAACTCCATTAATATTGGGCCTCTAGATAAAAGAAACAAACACACATGAACGAAATCTATCCGCGGTTTCTATCGGTGTTCTTGTGGTTTTTACATTTGAATGTCCCCATAAAAGTGTTTGTATGCAAAAACAAAATTTTACAGGAGAGACTTGTTCACTTGACAATTATTATGGACATTATTCGTGTTGTTAAGCAATTCCAGTGACATAGTTGAACTGTCGGCATCCTTCTTATTTGTTGCTACCTGATGAATATAGATATAAATATACCGTTTTTTCCACGTTAGCCAACTTTTTCGGTCGAATTTCGGCAATATTGAGTTGAAACCATGGAACCTAAATACTATATAGACCCTGTTTATATGGACGCCTTCATCTCTATATGTATGATAATATAATTTGTATATATTTATGATATCATTCATTCGTCTTCATCCCCTTGACATAAAAGGGTCGGGGGCCCAAAAACTCGACAAGGTTTCCATATTCCTCTTTCTTGCTCTACTTCTGTATGAGTCAACTAGTCTAGACCCACTCTGTTTTCATACAAATTTTTCTGTTGCGTCTCCCAGCTTAATGTGAGGCGACCCACCGGCCGACTTCCTTACGGGGTGGCCAGGAAGATTCTTCTTGGTATTCGTTCCTCTGGTACACGTCCAAACCACCCCATTTGTCATTTTTCTATGTGTCGGAGTAGGGGTTCTATTCCGAGTGTGTGTCTTACTTCTCACTCTGTCCATCACTGTGACTCCCTCGTCTCTCTCGGCTGCCGCCAGGCTGCCAAGACGACAAAACTCATCTCGTCAGCCTGGATCCTCGCTCTCACTCTCTCCGTCAGGATCCAAATTTGATATCCATATATTAGGGAGGGCCCGTACACAGATTTGGAAGTTTGGTTGGAAAGTTGGTCAGTTTTGTCTTGACACTAAGCTCGGATTTTCTTATCACCGCGCCACACAGAGAACGTATAACGCCGGCTGCAGCTCCGATTCTTATACCTATTTCACATTCCTGCCTCCCGTCGCTAGAAAACTCCACCCTCAGGTATTTGAAATGTTTATTCCGGTTAAAATCGTAATATTCTATTTGCCGATTTTTAGCATCTCTTTGGACGTGTTACACTATGCCAATTCATATATGATATCGATATTTTAATTAATGTAGTTTCAAAATCAGGTTTTCACCTACTTTATTTGAAATTACGGTTTGCATAAATCTTTCATACTGTTTTTGACATTTATTTACTCTGTGATGTAAATAATTCACTTCTGCTTTTTTAATAATCCAGTTTATTTACCCATTCTTTATTTGTTTCAGGTAAGTGATTCGCTCAACTCGGTAACTACTTTAAAAATCCAGTGCTGGAAACTGAAACTTGTAAGTACGTATTCATGTTTATTTCCGGATAACTGTTTTGTGGATGACCATGACCTTTCTACGTTATATTGTAATTCAGACATTTAAAAACATCTGATCTTTTGTTTTGTATATACTTTTTATTGTAATGAAATCACATTTTTATTGTGAATTATCAATGATAGAACATAGTTATAACTACATTTTTCGAAAGATAGATTTTTCTGTGCACGAAATAAACACAGATTTTCTATATTGTTAACATAATTATTGTCATATTCCTGATAAAATAAAAATGTCGAAGTCGAAGTTGCAAGTCGAAGATGATATAGATTGCAGTTTAAGAGCTTTTTAAAGAAAGTTATTCATTTAACAAATTTATAATTCAATTGGAATAGATATACAGAAAAATCATATCAACGAAAAAATGTAATTGGATATTGCGCCTGGAATGGCGACACCACAGCGACCTTCCATAAATTTTTCCACCTTATATGTGAGGTATAAAAGCAAAGGCAGCAGTATCCAAAATTATCAATTGATTAATAACCACATAATATCCATTTTTAGCAATATAATTTTTGCTTGCTTTGCGTGTCTTCCACTAAATAATGCCAGAATTAATTTTTAATTCATTTAATTTTGAAAACATTTGATTCCTGTGGTGTAATTGGATAACGCGCAGTTTTTTGTCTTTTTGAATTGATTATTAAATTTGTTTAAAAAATTCACAGAACTTTGATCAGAAAAATTGCAACTTCACAACAAGAATGTGTCCTTTAAATGCATAAAATAATACATGTTAAATCAAAATTGAAGAAACATGTATAATATCAAAAATTAACGAGTCAAAAGTATGTACTTGGTTGACATAACGGCAAGAGAAAGATTTGAGTGCTTGTTCTATATATTTTTTGGTGCATTGATTTTTTCTCCCTTCTTTCTAAGTGGATTATCATGTTTTTTAAATTCTATTTTTTTTTCATAAATCATTTAACATTATTAAATCAAATTAAAATATTCCAATCATTTTTGCTGTGTTAAAGAAATTTTATAACAGCGACAAGTTAAAATAATCTATACCCCTCACAAGAAATCATAGTCAATAAATATTGAGTAATTCCAGTCTAGTAAAAATAATTAGTTCTCTTATGTGCATCGTCATTTTATTTCATTGGATTAAGTGATTCATTGTCCGGCCTACTTCTTCTTCTTCTATCCCTTATTCTATTGGGTCGGGGTCCCTGCACCGCATAAAAGGTTTCAACATTTCCTATGTTAGGCTTCGCTCTCCACGTCAGCCGAATTTCCGCCAGCTCCTCCTAGGACAGCCCCATTGGTCTTCTGCCTTCCGGTCTTACCAGGAATATCCGCTTTGGCAGTCTACCTGCCGGCATCCGCAAGATATGTCTCAGTCACCGTAACTGTGATTTCTTAATAAACGTTCTACTTCGAGACTTTTACTATAGATAATTATAGATTTATTTAATCCAATCGTTTAAATTACCACTAAATAACGATGGTTAAAAGTTGTCTTAACCGGTCACAAATGAAGATTTGTATCTGGTTGTATCGATGATTGGTAACTGAGATACAACTTTTGTCTAGTACGGAAGGTTACCTGTTGAATTACGAAAGATCAGTTACCAACCGTGGGTATGTGTCACCGGTTTTACTATTTGAATTTTGCATGTCGTCTAAATAAAATGAGAAAAATTGTGTAAAACCAACAACACAAGGTATTTTTGAAAAAGTATAATAGATGTTTAAGTCAACAGAAAAGACAACAGGATAGCCTCGTGTGGCTGCTCCTAGAAGATGTATGAATGTGAGTGGAGTAAGATATTATTCATCATTCAGTCATTATCAATTAAAAAGACATTTTAATCTCCGCGTAATATTTTTATTATTTTTAAAACAAAGATGCGAACTAACGAGACAATGAAGGCAAAATTTTGGATGGCAGCCGTGGTGCCCAACTCTGCTTTGCAATGCTGGGTTGTAGCGAAAGGAAAAATTTCATTTCAAAATGAAGACTACAACACACACACGTTCACCAGTTTGAAGACTACAAAGTGTACACTACAATTGTAGTAAAAACTACTTGAAGTGAAGTAATTGTAGTACTACGAAATGAAGTGAAGTAAATGAAGTGAAGTAAGTGAAGTGAAGTAATTGAAGTGAAGTAATTGAAGTGAAGTAATTGAAGTGAAGTAAATGAAGTGAAGTAATTGTAATAATAATGAAGTGAAGTAATGAAATGAAGTAATAGTGAAGTAAATTTTTAAATGAAGTGAAGTATTTTTTTCCCAAATAAAAATTTGGCGAGCCAAAAAAAAAAAAGGTCAACGACAAAAATATTTAAATAAATGACGATATTTTCTCCAAAGTAACATTTGGCGACCTAAAAAAAAAAAAGGTCGCCAGACAGATTTCTTCGTTCGATTCCAAAAAATTTTCAAACCATGGGGGGAGGGGTTGTTACAGTTTCCAGAGATTTCTCCGTTTAGCTACATCAACTAGCCAAAAATTTCACGTAAAAAATACACTTTAAATGTGTTTCTCATACTTTCGATAACTTTGAAGTTTATGTAGTTTGTAGTGTTCGCTTTGAAATGAAGTGTACTATTTGAAGTTTATACTTTCAATAACTTTGGTGTTTGTAGTTTGTAGTTTGTAGTTTGTAGTGTGCACTACACATCAAAATGTGCGAAGTGTGCACTTCAATGTAGTGTAGTACTACATTGTAGTAGTGAGTACAAAGCGGACCCATCACTACTGGGTTGCACAGTTGGAAAAAAAGGCAACCTGGAGGCGAATGAGTAGGACCGAATGAATAGGAGCGTTTGCTTATAAAACGGTCCTCGGTAAGCGGTAGGTCTGCCCTCATATCTCCGCATAGAAACGATTTAATAGTAATTAAAAAATAATTGTACATTTAACAAGAAAATATTTAAAAATCTCTAATTCGTTGAATTATTAATATGTTTCGGAGCCAATGTTCCCTTCATGAGGATACTTCTTATTCTTCTTCTTAAAATAAGGCAATCCGCCCTCAAAGAGCGATTTGTGCCATTTTGCAAGTTATAAATGAGGTAATGATAAGAAAGGGAAATTAATCATATATTTATGTCATTTGCTGACAAGAATTTTGATATTATCGCTATCAGATTAGGCGAGTTTATTGCAAGAAGATGACAAATATTTGTTGGGAGTTGGAATTTAGCCTCGATCAGCTCTTTGTAAAAGGCATTATAGTTCCGCAATGGGCAGGCAAAAAATATGTGATCAAGGGTTTCCTCCTCCGAACCACACTCGCAGATTGAACTTTCCACTATGTTCAGTCTGAACAAATGAGCAGCTACTAGACAGTGGCCAATTCTCATTCTAGATATTATGGAGATAGTTTTTTTTGAAAGCTTTTTATTACTAAACCAGGGTTTGCTAGGAATATTAGTCTGTATACTTTTTAAACGCTTTCCCTTGTGATCACTTGTATCACTCCACAATGATATCCAGATGTCTTTAGTACGCTTTTTAACACTATTCAGCCTATCATTCATTGGGCAGAAGAAACGCAGTGGGGGGACACCCGAAATTGTGGCATCTTTGGCTAACTTATCCACATATTCATTTCCCTGGATTCCCTGATGTGCAGGAATCCATACGAAAGACACGTGTTTGTTATTTAGAGACAAATTAAATAAAAGAACTCTGATTGAACAGATAACATTGTTATTAATCCAAACTTTCATACCCGCACAGATCGTATCGATAGCTGATTTGGAGTCCGAAAATATAACAAATTTATCATAATTTTGAAGTAAACAGACGTCAAGGGCTTCTTTTATCGCCAAACATTCCGCAGTGAAAACCGACGAGTCTGGAGGAAGTCGGAGTTTCATATCAATTCTTAATTCGGGTATGAAAACCGCTGCACCACTACATCCTTCGGGGTCGAGTTTGGAACCATCGGTATAAATACGCAGATACTTTGACCACTTCTCAACAAGTACGTTATTAAATAAATTGTTTATAAGGTTATCGCTTAACTGTGTTGATTTATCAAGTCCCTTGATTGTCTCAGCGATAGGGTCGAAATATATTGCGCTATAGGGGACGGAGTATACAGGAGGAGATTCATAGCAGGGAGCATCATGAAATTTTGTTTGAAAAAAAGAGAATCTGTTACATAAATTAGGTTCATTTTTGTTTGGCTGATATCTACGTGAATTTATTAACCCAGTGAAAGCAGAAATTTTTTGGCGCAAAGGGTGGGACATAAATTTAAATCGTTTTAAGAAATACTTGTCAGCTAAATATTGTCGTCTAATATGGAGAGGCATCTCTACACACTCAACCTGGAGCGAATTGATTGGAGATGACTTCATGGCTCCAAATATCAATCTTAGACTACTATATTGAATCCTATCGAGTTTTGTTCGAAGATAAGCTGAGAGAGGTTCCATCAAGAAGCTGCCATAGTCCAAATGACTTCCTATAAGAGCTTGATATAAAAGTTTCATGGTTGACGGATGAGAACCCCACCAAACCCCACAAACCGATCTTAGGATATTAATATTATGTTCACATTTCGCTAATATCGAATCAATATGCGCCTTCCACGAAAGCTTTCTATCCAAAATCATGCCTAAAAATTTTGTTTGATTTGTTATTGGAATATTGCTCCCGTCGACTATGACAGACACGGGGGGAACTTTATGCTTCCTTGTAAAAACTATTATGTGCGATTTCGAAGGGGAAAGTTCCAAGTCATTATCCTTTAACCACTTGTTTAGGTATATAAGAGCTATAGTTAATCTATTAACCGCAGATTGTATATTTATGTCGGAGACATAAATTGCGAAGTCATCGGCAAAATTAACAACATTACACAGATTTCAAATGATTCTTATTAGGTTCGCAATATACAAATTAAATAGAGAATGACTCAGAACTGAGCCCTGAGGGAGCCCTCTATAAATCGTTCTCTTAATTTCACCATCTGGGCCATCAACGACAACAGATCGCTCAGCAAAAATATTATGAATTAGTTGACAGACATGAATTGGGATTTCGAGGTTTCTCATTTTTTCTAGAAGAGTCGGTAGGTGGACATTATCATAGGCTGCATTTATGTCTATGAATGCTACAACTGTAAATTGTTTATTTGCGAAGGCTGTATGGATGCCCGTAATCAGAATACTGAGATTGTCTATACAAGATAGTGATTTACGAAATCCAAATTGGAACCTGGAGAGTAGAAAATTATGCTCCATATGCCATTCTAATCTATTTTTAATGATACGTTCCATTATTTTAAAAAAAACATGATGAAAGGGCAATTGGGCGATATGATTGTCCTTGGCTAGGGTCTTTTTGAGGTTTTAGAATAGGAATGATTTTTTGGGATTTCCATTCCCGGGGGACTGTACCTGAGTTCAGACACAGGTTATACAAGCGCAATAACTTTTTTTGAAAGTCCAGTGGGGATTTTTTAAGGAAAGAGTAGGATAGTCCATTGATTCCAGGAGCGGAATCTGATACTGACTTTAAAGTGATCACCAACTCTTCCATAGAAAAGGGTGAATCAAGCCATGAAGAAGGCATGTAATTCAAGGAAGGAAACGGAGACATTATTTCACCGACAAAAGGGACATAAGAAGGAGCTATTTTATTTACAAATTCTTCTAACCACGAAAGGTTTAGCGGAGTTTGTTTAGGAGCGCACAAAGATGCACGAAACCTTTTTATCATGTTCCATGTATAGGACGGCGGATGATCGGGGGACAGGGAAGAGCGAAATTTGTACCATCCATCACGTTTCTTTCTCTTCAATAGTCCCTTGACCTTAGCTTGGATATTTTTTGCACTAAGGAAATTGTCCAGACTCATATCTACTCTATATTTACGCATTGCTTCCTTTCTTAATTTAATTGCTTGCGAACATTCCTCATCCCACCAAGGATTACTATATGATCTCTTCAGGCGAGGTTGAGCTTTTGGGATTGATGCATTGGCTGCAGAGAATATAACGTCCGATATTTCAGAAAATAATGTTTGTGGTTCGGCCAAAATTTCTAGGTTGAGGTTATTTTCAAGATTTTTTTCAATATTTTCTCTAAATTTTGGCCAATTGGCTTTTTTCAAATTAATTTTTTTAGTTATTTTAGGGATAGATTTCACTGGATGAAATGGTATAGATAGTATGATTGGAAAATGGTCACTGGAATGAGGGTCGCATAATATTGACCAGTTAGTAGAGCTGGATATGTTTGCTGTGCATATTGATAAATCAACTGCACTAGGTTTCTGCGAAGGAACATTTATTCTAGTCGGAGACCCATCATTTAGTAAGCAGAGGTTATTATCATCCATAAAGGAGATAATTTGATTGCCAGATCTATCAGAAAAGCTACTTCCCCATGTAGGGGAATGAGCATTGAAATCTCCAAGAATGAAGTACGTACGAGGCAAGAGTGAAATAATCGAGGACCACAAATTAGGGGTAAAGGAAGTTTGAGGAGGAATATATACTGAGACAAAACCAATTCCGTTAATATCTGCTGCAACAATTTGAATATTTGGGAGAGATGGAAGGGGAATATTTTTGAAAGGAAGGGAAGAATGAATTAACAACGCGGCTCCCGCTCTACCATCGTCTCTGTCTTCACGGAGAATAGAGAAACCTGATATTGAATAATCAAGACCAGGTCTCAGCCATGTCTCGGATATACAAGCAATTTTTATAGAGCAGGTATGGAGGATATGTACAATTTCATGTCTATTAGAAACAGCGCTTCTACTGTTCCATTGTAAGATATTGAGGGAGTAAATATTACTGTGTGTCCGCTGTTGAAGGTGAGCCATGGTTAATTTTTTTTAGAGAGTTAAGAAGCGGAAGGAAACTGGCAACGTGGGACGGTAAATTATCAGTATTGGATATTATTGAGAATAATAATTGGGCAATTAAGGGGATGAGATTATTTATATTATTGACTTGATTTTCTTGATGGGTTTGTTGGGAAGCTGTAAACTCCTCCGTTGGAATGGCACACCCCACAGAAGGATTAGAAGCCTGCCCATTCAAATAGGAAAGCAAGTCGTCGTGGGCTTTTTTTTCATAATAAGAAGTTGTTTTTTTTGTATTTCATTAATTGGCTTATATTTAAATAGTTTAATGGGAGGCTTAGCAGCAGATGGAATGGGATTCAAATTTTTACTGGCAACAACGTTTGAAAAGCTTTTTGTAGCTGCCGGGTACAGTTTAGATGCTTGAATGTAAGAGATGTTTTGAGATGCCATAGCATGCTTGATGTTTTTTTGTCTCGGTAATTCTGGGCAGGTGTTGCTTACGGCAGTGTGGTTTCCTGAACAATTTACACAGGTAAATATGTTTTCTGATGAGCAATTTTCTCCCAGGTGAGATTCAGTACATTTATAACATCGAGGAGGGGATCTACATTGGAGTTTCGTATGTCCATAGCGACAACATCTATAACATAAGATAGTGGGATAGAAATAAAGTTCGACTGGTAAGGAGTTATAAAAAAGGTATATATGTTCAGGGAGTGATTGCCCTGCGAATGTGAGTACCACAGTTTGTGAGGGTTTCCATATTGGAGTATCGGAGGATTTATCCTTATAGTTAAGTCTTCTGGCTTTCAGGACTTTACCGAATTGAGCTGGAACTGACACGTGTTCAATTATTTCCTCCTCACTTAACTCAGTAGAAATGCCGCGAACCAACCCCATTTTGGTCACCTTATAACGAGGAATGTAAGCCTTCAAGTTGTTTGTTGAAAGAAATGACGAATCGATAAAAGAGTTAGCCGCATTTGAATTTGTAAATGATATAGAAATTTTATTCCGCCCCTCGGATTTAACTCCTCCAGGAGAAATATTAAAAATCTTGCTTTTGTGGAGAAGACTTCCCATTTTCATGGGATGTAATGTGTTAGTGGGTTCCTTATCCTGTACAAATACAATGAACGGGCCAAGAGAGTGTGGCGAGTATTTAATTGCAGGAATGACTTTCAAATCGTCATTCTTGTTTATTGTCGAAGTTGGGTCTGGAGACAAAATAATCGGAGACAAGTGATCGGCCTCTTCTCGGCGTCTTTTAGAACAACTAATATCCGCAGGGTCCGGGGGCTTAAGTAAATTACTCATATTGCTTTTATTATAGCCCCAGTAACACGAATAATATAATAAAAACAAAAAATATATATATCAACTAAATCAAGGGAGTCGTATTCCCCGATACGAACTCCCTTTATATGAAACAACAACAAAAAATATAACGAATAAACAAAAGTATTATAATGGAATGATACAACAAAAATTAAATTGCTTATCTGAGCGCTATCAAAGCGCGTAGAACTGTAGGATTGCAACAATACGGAATGCTAACACTGGTACACACAAGAACTACCGGACGCGTCGAATGCTACGATCGAACTCAGCGCTTATCCTAAAATATACTAAAATTAAATACAGAACACAGTGGTGGCGGGGCGGCCAATAACTATGTTGAGTATGTTTTGGTAGCAAATTTAGTGACCAAGATCTTAAAGTGATTTTTCTATGTGTATCATAAAAACCCATATATATATATAGGTATTATGCGCTGCTATACTATAACCAAAACAAATTTCATTTGATGAGACAGAGTTAAAGCTCGATCTCTATTAGTTATGAGGGGTCAAGAAATCATAAAGGAATCACAGCAAAATCCAACACGCTTCGGAAACATTCCACTCAACAACCCTCAGCTCCACATTTTTAGTAGTTACGGAACAAAATTCTTTTAAATTACAGAAAATAAGTGACGTCGCGGGATACCATAATGAAAAGTGAGTTAAACGTTTATTTTGTAACAAATTTTATTAATCAATTAGAAAAGACATACAGAAAAATCAAATTAACGAAAAAATATTTTAGCTGCTACCGGGATTCGAACCAACGGACCTCCACTCTATCCGGGAATGGCACGTTATCCAATTTCGCCACGCAGCTAAATTAATGTAAATTTTTCGACCTTTTGTGTAGTCTCTTTTTAATTGATTAACGTACATAATATTCCATTTTTAAAGCAATCTACTTTATATAATTCGAAATTGGATAGGGCGCCATTCCCGGATAGAGTGGAGGTCCGTTGATTCGAATCCCGGTAACAACTAAAATATTTTTTTGTTTATTGATCTTTCTGTATGACTACTTTTTCAGAGAACTTTGTTCTGAAATTGCAACTTCACAATAATGATGTGTTATCTTTAATATATTTATTTTGTTGTTTTAAACTTGCAATGGCCAATTCCTACAGTACAGCCAATGGCTCTGTCATCCACCCTTATTTTATATTATATTATAATTACAAATAAGTTAAATTCTAAACGATGGACCTCTAGTTCCAATATACACGGACTGTATGAAAGGTACTCGTGTTTTACGACTGTTGGCGCCGCTGATGCAAGATCTGTATACATGCTATCAATTAATGTCATCTTCGGCACGAAAAGCCGAGTAGTTATTTTTCATTTTTTATTAATAAGTTTTCTTACAGCCATTGGTATTCAGTTATATAAGTATAATTAGACAGAGCCTGTGGCCAATTACAAGAAACCCTAATTTACAGTATAAGTACAATACTTGTGTAGGTTAGATAGTAGTTCGAGTAGTCAATAGTTGTTATTAAGTTGGTGTGTGTGTGCACATGTCCTCGCGCACGTGCGAGGGGAAATATGTCACCTCGGAAGTTTACCCCTAACAGAGTTAGTAAACTGCTAAAGAAAAAATATCGGGATCTGCTTTTAATAGCTATTGAAGTGGGCACGTTTACAAACAGCAATATCGGTCAGCGACTCGATCCCCCTTTTGGAAGGGAAGACCCGCGGGAAAATCAAAGTGACGTCACACATATGTAGCGGGAATGCGAGACCATGAAATGCGCACATCTATAAAACTGTCAAAAATTTATTCACTTGAAATTAGTTTAATTTAATAATGTATCGACCATCTTGAATCGAATACTGATTCAATTCAAAAGCTGACAAATTATTGGCGATTGAATTGTAAATTAGAACTGGTTATTGAATTACGCTTTTAGGTTCATGAATCAGGATTTCATAAAATTGTCGATGATTTTGAAAAAACGACGTAATTGTCGGGTATTCATTTTCAAAATAAAAAACCCATTCATTCATTCGACACTCAATGCGGCTGTTAAAGTTGTGTAGTTTCTAAACATTTGAATATGGAACCGTTTTAGCCCTAAAGCCGATAAAGCAGATCCATAAGATGCAAAATAATTTTGATTCTTTGCCCAAAACATTTCCGTCAACTAAAAATTCATTCAACACACCATAAGGATCCTTGTAAACATGTCGTTTCTTCAAAAAAATCCTTTCTGATGAAAGGAAAAAAAAGATGAAAATCATTCCTCAGTATATTACCATTCTCGGCTCTGTTGCAGTTCCGTTTTATACGGGATGTACCCCTGGATGACTTTTCAGAAGTTCGTCGTCAATTTTAATCCCTCAAATTCTCCTTTATTTTTTTCACACCACGCTTTACTTTTCTTTTTCATACAACGGAGATGTATTTCGACAACATGTAACTATTCCCGTCCCAATTCCACGATGCCAAGAAATAACATTACGTTTTTTTCTCGTTAATGAGCGTCATGACCACTACAGCAACAAGCTACTCATAAATGGACTGTAAAATTCAAATGAGAATATCACCTACCTTTATAGTTTCTAGTTTCGGTATAGATAAGTCGGTACCGGCTGGCAATTATTTTTTATTTGCGTTCACATTGCCTATTGAAGTACCCCTGGTTGACTTTTTAGAAGTTCTTCGTCAATTTTAATCCCTCAAGCTATTTTTTTTTTCACACTATGCTCAACTTTTCTCTTTCATACAACAGAGACGTCTTTCGACAACATGTAACTATTCCCGTCCCAATTCCGCGATGCCAATAAATTACACCAAACTTTTTTTCTCGTTTACAAGTTGTTACATCAATTTTAGACAGTCGTCTCGGTGACTGATCACAGATTTTTTTAAATAGAGATGCGAATAGGGAATTCGTGTCGCATCAATACAATTACTATTTTCTATAAAATAAGCAGAACACTGGTACTATGAAAATAGGACTAACTTTCTAGTGTCTTGGAATGAGGCTCAAACCACCGATCATTAGGCAAACGTCATGACCACTAAAGCAACAATCTATATATCAATTACGCTAACCAATGTCGCCATCTGCGGATGATTTCTGTTGCCAGTTAAAAAAAAACAAATGGCGAAATCGTATAAAGTAGCGAGAAGTATGGATTGTTTTAAAATACCTGCAGTTAATAATTAATGTGTAAAAATATTATGCACGTAAAATAAAACTGGTTACTTATAAAAATAATGTACATAATATTTATAAAAGTTTATTCATTATTGATATACATATTTGTGTTTCAAAATTGTTTGTAAATTTCGCTATATCTTTTATTGGTTATGTAAACCCAGCTATAACCCAGCTGTCACTGCTTCGGTTCGGCCGTTCGGAGCGATGAGAGCTATTTAAGTTTTCTCTTTAAACTATTTATCGCTTTAAAAAGCTACTTTTAGTTTGAAGAATGTTAATCATAGTGAATGAAATTATTCAAGATGCGGATTTTAGATTACGGAGCAGTACATAATTATGTATGATATTTAACTGTCATGTCACTGAAGCGGCCACAATAGCAAAAATGGAAGTTTACCAGATATAATTGGCCGCGAAGCGGCTGACGTAGGCGTAGGCATAGGTTGCTGCACAGCAAACACAATTGGCCGCGAAGCGGCCACAATAGCCGCTAGCAGGGCCTAGCAGTAAGCAATCAGCGACAGCCGATTGCCTTCCTGCTAGTCTACTCTTAAATATAACACACGGTGTACCCCAGGGAAGTATCCTTGGACCAATCCTCTTTTTCCTATATGTTAACGATTTGTGTAAATTCCCAACTGAGGGTCTAGTTATTTCACCTGCAGATGATACTGTATTACTTTTTAAAGGCAGAACATGGGAAACTGCTCACATAATAGCAGAAAGTGGTATAGCGACCGTTAAAAAGTGTCTTGACCGAAATCTTACTTTCACTGAACATTGATAAAACTAAGTACCTAACATTCAGTCCAACAGAAGCTGGTCAACCTAAGGCCATCATAAATTATCAAGTACAGTTACACAGCTGTAGTTTACCAAATGGCTGCAACTGTGTATGTCTTGAAAATGCGTGTGGAGGGTGTGTTATATTAGTCATGGATTCGCTGACAAAATCACAAAAATGCATCATGCGTATAATCACCAAGAAATCGAGAATGTTTCGTCAAGATGATTTGTTTGGAATATTTAATGTTCTTGACCCGAGGCAATTATACCTTAAAACTATACTTGTAAAATACCACAAGGACAGGGTAAATTTTAAGCGTACACACAAACACGGGTTACAAGGCTAGCAAATGCCATTAATTTCGAGGTACCTAAAATGAAAACGTCTTTTGGACAAAGACAATTTAATTTCACTGCCCCGCTTGTTTTTAATAAGTTACGAAATTAAACTAAAGAAATTAAAATACACAAACGTTTTAAACACCGTATCACTAAATTTATAAAAATATCAGGTAGAAGGTATGCTGAAGAAGTGATCCACCCTTGACCTCTAAACAGGCAAAATCTGATTTTATATTTTCAAGTATACTCTAATATAAGTATTTATTTTTGTATCTACTTAATTTTTTATTTTTTTATCTTATCTTTTGTATTTATTTTAGTATGATATAGCGTGACGAATCCGGGTGTTCAATTTGTACCTCACTCGCTATATCGGTCATTTTAGTCTATGGCGCATCAAATGCGTTCTATCTATGTAGAGAGAAGTTGTGTATTTGCTTCTCGACCGGTGGCAAATTGTCATTCTCCATTTTTCACGCGTGCGAAAGCCATTCACTGGCAAAATGTAAGGTGTACTCTTCTGGGCCCCGTTAAGGGTAAATATTCAAACATATTCTGATACTATAGAAATATAATTAACGTCATTAGCTGTGAATTGTTTTTAATTTATTTATTTTTTTGTTATAAAGGGCTCGCTCTGACCGCGCCCAAATATGTGACAACAATATAGCGGGTTTATAGCTTCCTGCATTTTATTTTAAATTCATCGGAGGATTACCCGAGATTTATAATATGGAGAAAATAAATGATGTCCACAAATGACCCGACAGAACAGACTGCGCTTTGGGAGCACACATAACGTATATAAAATTTCACTGGATTCAAGTAACATTTTTTTCAAGTTGTCTTATTCAAGAATTATCACAGAACCTGCAATAGAACTTCCTTTCAACTTTATGATGATATTGGAGCAGTCTTATAGGATGTTCTCTTGTCCTTATTTTTAATTGTCAGTTAAATTGTATTTATCCTTTGACTTTTGCTGATCAGGGTGCTGATTAGATATCGTTAAATTTTGTTTGTTAAAAATACCATACTGGACCTTAAATGACACCCTTATATTATTTTTGTATGAAAATCTTTGTTTCACAAAATTTATCTTTCATGTAATTGAACTAACCTTGAAGTAATCATAGTGCAATTTGTGTAATCTAGTAAAACTTTACTTTTATTATATGAATTATGTTAAACTTGTAAGAAGGCGATTTTTTTTTATTTATTTAAATTAATAAATTTTATTTTATTGTCAACTGACATTTCGATTTTTCTTACAATATACCTCTTCCAGAAAGCAATGTGTATCATGTGTAGTATTCTAGCTATATAAAGTACAATGTTGGATTTTATTTAATCAAGGAAGTCATATTCTCTTTGCTATATCGTCTGGCTGTAGGAGCATGATGAGCATGTAAGTCCGAGGAGCATTTTTTAGTAAACGAAATGGCTTGTCGGCAATGCTACGTCATAATATATTTAAATTTTTATCTTAATTTTATATGTATATTTTCTTTTCTTTTAGATTTATGTATTCTTATGATTGTATATATTACTAAATTATTTCTGCATTCTTTTTACGTTTACACTTCTTTACTATTTTTATTTGTTACTATAAGATAACTAGCAAATGAGAACAACTGTCACAGAACAGGTTTTACCTAGTGTAGCAGTTATTAGTGACTTATATTAAAACAAATGTAAAATAAACAGTAAAAAAAAAATTAAAAATTAGACTGTGTAACTACTTCAAATGAGAATATTGCCTACCTTTATAGTTTCTAGTTACGGTATAGATAGACCGGTACCGGTACCAGCCTATCTATACAGTCGGCTGGCAATTTTTTTTCATTTTACTTTATTTCAACGGATAACACGTATTACAATAATAATGTAAATATAAACCCACATGCATGACCATACACAAATATATCCATAAACATTCATACATTTGTAAATAACACATCGACAAGGCACCCTGAAGATTTACAGTGAGATCTATTCGAAACGTCGGCAGACTACTGGTTCTGCGGACCTGAATTTGATGCGGGTTACCCCCAAAGTAGTGAGAGCTAACGTGTGCGGTAGTTCACCGCTTTTTCAATTATTTTCGTATTAGGGTCGGTAATTTGCAATTAAATGATTATCTTGTTTATCTCCACTTGTGTATTAGGCGAATGTTTGCTTCGATTAAAGTTTTTGGCAAGACACTTGTATCACGCTCAAATTGAAAATATATGCAAGAGGAACTACAATTAAACGATTAATTTTTAAACTAGTTTGATAGAATTCAAGGATTGAACCAAAGTTTTCAGAGAACGTGTACACTAAGAATTTATTTTTCATTAGCGTTTAATGTATACGTGAAGTAGTTAGGTAGTTAGATGTTCCTTTCATTTCATTTCCTTTCATTTCACATCCATAATTATCAGTTCTAGGACCAATGTTTTTCATAATTTACATTAATGATTTAGTGAAAATAATAAAATATTGTAAAATTCTATTGATCGCTGATGATGCACTTGTATACATATCGGGAGACAATTATGAAAATCATGAACAAACTAATCTATGACCTTAATTAAACCAATATAACCTAAAATAAATCAATTTAAATTAAATAACAACAAAACAATAGTATTGAACATTGGTAATAAGAGAATATCATCGATGGGGAAGCAATCAAGAAACAACTGACAGAAATACTTGGGAGGAAATAAAAAAGAAGAAATGAAATATCTTGGTGTTATAATTGATCAAGATAACGACCCAAATTCACATAGAGAATATCTGCAATTTGTGCAAATCTTCAAGTTCTTGGGGAGCGACCCTTCTCCTACTGCCACCTCCGCACTTCGTTCTCTCACTCCTCCTGAGCCATCCAAGGTAATCAGGCCTCCGTTTTTACGGGGAGGTCCCAGAATCTATGGATTACTCACTTTGGAGGAACGCTCGGTATACCAGCTACAACTGTAGCCAGGGTCCAGCAGATTCCCTCCCAACTACCTGCTATTCGAGCCATCCAAGGTAATCAGGCCTCTGTTTTTACGGGGAGGTCCCAGAATCTATGGATTACTCGGAGGAATGCTCGGTATACCAGCTACGACTGTAGCCAGGGTCCAGCAGCGTCCCTCCCAACTACCTCCTATTCGAGCCATCCAAGGTAATCAGGCCTCCGTTTTTACGGTGAGGTCCCAGAATCTATAGATTACTCGCATTGGAGGAACGCTCGGTGTACCATCTACGACTGTAGCCAGGGTCCAGCAGAGTCCCTCCCAACTACCTCCTATTCGAGCCACCCAAGGTAATCAGGCCCCCGTTTTTACGGGGAGGTCCCAGAATCTATGGATTACTCGCTTTGTAGGAACGCTCAGTATACCAAGTACGACTGTAGCCAGGGTCCAGCAGCGTAAAATTTTAACTAACTTCTTTTGGAAGAGTACGAAATAATAATAAAACATATTGAATTGCAAACATAAAACAATAATTTTACCACAGAATTCGTTCCTTCTCACATAAAAATAACAATCAACTTACATCTCAGGGCAAGCCTTGGCTGCTGCAGGGTCTTGTGAAGCACTGAACTTTATCTGAAAGAAACAAAAAAAATATTATAGCAACAATAATTACTTAAGGGATTGGAACATGGATTATATTTATATTATGATTTTTGATAATCCCTGCCAAAATCATTCTTCAAATATATTTCTCTCTTATTACGAATTCATTCTTCCAAATCAGATCAAAATGTGGGAAAGTTCTGTATAAGCCAGGGGCGTGCTTTGCATACAAACTGAAAAGCCGCGAATCACTTAAGATTCTTTAGTGGATGAATATAAATTAAATATCACTTATTGAAAAAAATTACTTTTGTTGACGTAATGGGTAAACTATTTTAGAGAATTGTGAAATCATGAAATCGTTTCAAAAAGAATCGTTCTAAAAAACTAACCCATAAAATCCAAGTTTTTATTATACTCCCTTTCTTTGTAAATATAACAACAATTAAAGACGAATTAAAACATATAACATAACACTAAACTTAAGTAATTTAATATATTTCTAAAAGGAATGATGTTTTGAACTTTGATAAGACAATTCATGCTTTGAAGATTAAATTCTAAAAACATTTGTCAGTCAATTTAGATTTTCGAAACTCGTAGTGAAGTACCTATTATGTTTACCGACGGAGTAATTCAAATTTAGAAAATATTCCGCGAGGTTTTTGGGCCGCCGCACAGTGGAATATATTCGCAATCTAGCGGAACTTTATTCAAAAATTAAAAAGCAAGCAAATAAAAATAAGTAAAATATACACAGTAGCTTATTACCTAGACTATATGTTTTGATAATTATTTGCTAAATAACAGCACCAGTTTTCATATGGCAACCTGGCAAAGTGGCACTTGCATAGGCCGTCATTCTGACAGCAACTTTGTTCGTTAATTTGAGTCATTGTGATCAAGAATAGAGTGAATTTATTTCGAAGTACAGTTACTAATACACATATATATTTTATCTTCATGTCTATGGCTACTTTACAAAGTAAACTGTATTACAATATATATATTTTATTGCCAGATACAAAGCCATTTACTTGTACATGTCGAAATTGTAATATTTTTGAAGAAGTGTGACTTTGCTTTGATTTTACAAAAAATATCCATGGGTACCCAACGAGAAAATAATTTTATTTACTGCTTTGGTTCATATTCTGTAAGATTTCATTAAATTTGGCGGTATGTGTTTTCGACACTCATACAATATTTTTTAATTTTCTTTAGGAGTACCTACAATAATGAAAAGATAAATATTTTGAGTATGGCTTTTAAGTGACAAAAAAGGATCGAAAGAGGTGCATTTAGAATTTTATAATGCAAAAACATAACCATGTTGATTCGTAAAGCACGCCTTGAGAACCAAAAATATACGTTAGCAGTCTTAGCGCAAAAATAGATGCGAAGTTGGAGAAAAGCTGTAGAAAATTATCGAAATTTTTGGCTGAACATGATGGGTGGTTTGAATATAAAGTATCGTTGCCTTCTAAGTTTCTCGACCTGCTTCCATCCTCAGTAGGTTTACGAGATTGTACAAGATCAGGTAGGCCTTGGAAGTCATTCGAAATAGTATTTCGAAAATCCAAAAGAGAAAAATCATAGATCTATTTTTTACAAAAACTCAAGAAGAATTAACGGGCGCCACTGAAGTTAGTCTGAGATGATCCGGGAAAAGAGATGCAGCCAATCTAATGAAAGAGGTAGCTGCTGAGTCTCCTTACTGAGCTACTCGAATAAAAAAAGCGAGACGAATTTTTGGAGTACCAGAGCCAAACTCTCTCTAGAAGCCGCCTTGATACTAATGGTCAATGCCAAATTGAGTACCCACCAGTATAACACACTGAGACAACAGTCGAGGGGTAAAAATTTAAATATTTATCTAGCTTACCATCTTGTCAAGAAAGCGAAAACAGAGTTCCACCCTTCGCAAGATTCGATTAATTACAAAAATTTAAAAAAGTTCTTTTTTACGAGGATTTTATCATTTTGTTGAAGTTGTATTGAAGCAAATGAATTTTTCACAATCGATATAAGTTACTGTAATGTTCTTTTTTCAAAAAATAATTCATAAATATTGAAAAAAAAATGCAAACTTTGATATTGCATATCTTCATAATTATTGATATTATGTCATGGTTGCTTAAACATTTTAGACCAGTAGCCGATTCTTAACAAAGTACTTTCAGGGTTTGCGTAAATTACGTGACATGTTGTATATAAAATAAGCTCAATTTGTGCAAATATAAGTCGAATGAACCGACTTTTGTTTTTTTTTTCTTGCATGAAATTCTATGAATTAGAATAGATTTTAGTTATGTGTATAAATCTATTCGGTACATCCAGAGATATAAATTAAATTAGTATACATTGTATTAAGTCCCGCTAGATTTGGAATATATCACAGTGTGCGCCGCGCCGTTGTTAGTAATCAAACTTTTGTATTGATTCCAATTTGAAAAAATCTATTAAAATTTCTAAAAATCCGACATTATACTATAATTATTAAAAAATTTTAACGAAAATTTGATAGATCTTCTTGATCGTCGCCACGAGTCTGCTTGCAAACTTTCAGCTCGATTGGATCACGGGAAAAGGGTCAAAAATCGATCCAAAGTTTTTTCGACGGCAAGCCGGCAAGCAAGCAAGCAGAAGCCACGAGTTAATTATAAAGGGAGTAAAAAAAGAATAGTCTCATTTTTTGTTTTCTTCGCTAGAATTTCAAATTGTATTTTTTATTTATTTATTAAGGAATCTTAAGAGTTTATAAACATTATAATGTTAAAGCATGGTGTTCATTTCATAGATCAATTAAAAAGATTCACAGATGCTAAGAGCAAAGTTAGATAAGATATTTTTAAGTTAATTATTTTAAATTAGTAAATAAAATAATGGTAAGCAACAAACAATGTAAAGACTAAATAATGGTAAGTGATTGAATGTAAAAAAAAAAGTACATCAAGAATAGAGTTAATTAATGGAAGAAAAAAGGATGTGGAGGTAGAAGTCGGGATATAGGTGGAGGAAGAGAAGATTAGATTTATAAGATATGGATAGTTAAATCAATATTTGTTTCCCAGAAACTTCAGTGATGCATACCTTATTTGCTGCGCTGTACGCTACTGCCAAATCGTATGATAAGTTTAATATTCGTCATATTTCAAAGATAAATAAAAAGCTTCGATGAGAATATTAAATACCGCGCAATGCCAATCTGGACCCCAACCATATCCAGTTATCTTAAGCCCTTCACACGGATCCAAGGGCTTCGGTCCTGACCCCGCCCAGGATGCGGAGTGGCGAGGGCATCTGTCCCACGAGTCAGTTAACTCTCCTCTTGAAAGAGTACGGAATTCGCGGAAAACATCTTAAATTGCACACGTAAAACTAGGACTTCATAAAAATATAACAATCAACTTACATCTCAGGGGAGCCTGGCTGCTGGCAGGGTCTTGCGAAGCACTAAACTTTATCTGAAAGAAAAGGACAAACATAATTATTATAGCAACAGTATGACGCGTGGAGTTGGTGTACAAAAATTTAGGATTACCACTAAATCAAAAAAGAACAATACTTCGAGCATGTTTTTAACAGTACGTAATGACATAAATACTACTGTTTGTTAGTTTGTCATTTTTTTCAAAAAGTGTATGATGATGTTTATAATAGTCCGGAAATGCCCAATTATCCTACACGAGAAAGACTTGTCTAATTTTCATATAAAACTTGAAGGTATAACAAATAGAAGTGGCGTGCAGTAGATAGATATAAATTGAGGTTATGCTGTGACAGACTATATATAATACTAGCTGTGCCCCCGCGGCTTTCGGCACGCGTAGATATTTAGTACACTGTTTGGATCGTCATAGCACTTTCGCGAACCTTCTAGAAAATCCTCCTTCAAATTTATCGAATGTACAGGAACCTTCTACACACATCGACACATTCCGCCACTCAGTTTAGAACCTTATAGAACTTTCGGAAATTTTCTAGAACCTTCTCCTTCCAGAACTTTCTAGAGCAGGTTTTTCCGATACCTTCTAGACTCACCGACACAGTCGGCGCGCCTATTTTGAAACAAATCTGAAGCATTTGCGGCCTTCCCATAACAAAACATTGTGCTAGAAAGCACATTTTCGTCACCCACTCCCACTCACGCACAGCCACCCCCACCAAACTCGCATATTTTCGATGTGACACCAAGGGCTATCCACCACCATAAACACCAGTAGATGGTTGTGGATAAAACTTGGCGGATAGGGAAACACGGGTTTCTTTATAATATATATATATATATATATATATATTGATTTATAAAATATACGTTGAAGGAACGTTCTTTATTAATTACCGCAAACTAGTTCATGTAAACAGAAACATATTGATTTGTACTATTGATTGTAATTAATGAACTCAATACTTAAAAAAAGTAACCCATAAAACCAAGTTTTTATTATACTCCCTTTCTCATTTACTAGTGGAAAGGTTTGGCGCGAAGGGAGTAATAAAAATTTTCCACAAATCCAAAATTATACTTTAATCAGGTTCCGTGTCTCCCAGATGCGTGGGAATCTCCATTCAACCTACTGAGTTGAATCAAAAAACCATTAAAATTTGAAAAATCCAAAATTATACTATAAGTATTAATTTTTTTAACCAAAATTTGATTGATCTCTTTGATCGTCGCCACGAGTCTGCTTGCAAAGTTTCAGCTCGATTGGATCACGGGAAAAGGGTTAAAAATCGATCCAAAGTTTTTTCGTCAACTAATTAATCTATCAGACGCCACGAGTTAAAATAAAGGGAGTAAAAAAATAATAATCATCGACAAGAGCAAATGCACTCTCAGCAGATGACTTGACAATTGGAATTCACACAAAAAGTTTAGTGTGCAAGCAAATATAGAATAAGTAACAGTGTCGTTTCTGTACCTAAAGTGCGCGCAGTTCTCACCCTAATATTAGACCTTTCGAAGAAACACTTGACAACAACGCAAAACTTGCAGATATAAAGATGGGCGAATATAATTACACGGTTTCAGTAGGAAAATATTCAGTCCAGGGAGAGTTTCCTCTCGATTTCACTAGATCAAAGAAACTTTGTTTAGTAAGATAGAAGAAGCATTGACATGAAGTTGTGTACTGAAACGTGGAAAATAAAAATTCTAGGCATAGCCACGAATTAGCTAGAATTGTAAATCGTCTTTTTCTTAAGATAAGGATTCTTTAATTCATTTTTGTTTCCCAGAATCTTCATTTATGCACAGCTCTTTTGTTTGTATCCGCTGCACGCCACCATTAACAGAATTAGTTGACTAGATTGTCAGAAGACAACTGGATCTAACAAAGTAACTGCCATGTATTTAAGAAATTGTCAACCAATTATTGCACACTGCGCCTTACTTTCAAGAAATGCGACGATGCCAATGATGAGATGCGAAAATGCTTTCAACGAATCTGTATACAATCAGCAATACCAAATATCCTCGAATGTCTCGTTCTCGATAGTATTATATCGCATATTTATCATATTTTAACATCTTGGCTACGCGGATTCATATCAGTTCTCAAAAAGTTTACCAGAACCACTTATCGGAAGCGTTATCGTAGAAGGTGTAAAGGTGCAAGGTACACCGACTTCAGTAAGGCTACTTATTGATAACGTTTATCAGTAAATTATCTTACATAAACTCGAAAAAATTGGTAAAAAATTGAAATTTCGTAAAAAATATTTACTGAATAGAATGCCAAAATCAATCAATTCTCTCATATACATGGTGTACCAGAGCTAGCAGCAGAAACTTGGCAGGTAGATTCCTGACTATGTTATGAGTCTAAAATGTTCAAGCAACCATGGCATAATATCAATAGTTATGGAGATATGCAATATCAAAGTTTGCATTTTTTTTCAATATTTCTTACTAACTTTTTGCAAAAAGTTGAACTTTCATTACAGTATCTTATATCGATTATGAAAAATTCATTCGCTTTAATACAAGTCGAATAAAATGATAAAAACCTTGCGAAAATTGAAAAAAGTCTTTTTTACAAGGTTTTTGTCATTTTATTTAAGTTGTATTGAAGAAAATGAATTTTTCATAATCCATATGAGTTACTGAATTGATAGTTCATCTTTTTGCAAAAAATAAGTCATAAATATTGAAAAAAAATGCAAACATTGATATTGCTTATCCCCATAACTATTGATATTAGGTCATGGTTGCTTGAACATTTTAGACTCATACATAGTCAGGAATCTACCGGCCAAGCTGCTATCTCTGGTACACCCTGTATATTTAAAGAAACTAGTGGGGTACCTCAAGGTTCTCATATTGATTCTGATTTATTTATTTTATTCATAAACGATGTTACTGTTATATTTGCTGATATTCGTGTATTACTGTATGCTGACGTTTTAAAATTCGTCCCTTTACCAATTGTTTCATTCTTCAAAAATATTTGTATATTTTTCAAATTAGGGGTTCTTTTGAAAAGTTCAAATTAAATATAAATTATTTAATTTTTTAGTGTAAAAAAAATCACGTATCTGTCAATCAAAAACTGTGAAAACAACAAAGGAAATAATCGATTTAGGGATTCTTTTCAACGAAAAAATTTTTCCTTCATTAAATATACTAAAAATTAAACTTATAATTCTATTTTGGGAAAATAACGACACATATTGTGTTTGCCGTAAAGATGAAAAATTATTTTAAAAACAATAGTTTTAATAAAAAAAAAATCCAATACCTACGTATAGATCAATATTTACAAAAAGCGTATTATTTAATACATACGGGTACCTACCTTATATATTTTTTCCCATACTTACAATTATAATATTTGTAAAATAATAATAATTTCTAATGTCCATCCGTAATCGTAACTATAATCCAATATCAATCAATATATTAGAGATGTCTCACAGAGACGAAATTATATTTTTATGGGAAAGTATAAAGAAGTATTTGGGCGTACATAGGGCTTACGACCTATCGTACGGCTGGCTTAAGTGATCACTTACACAATGTAACGTTTGCCATTCCACCCACGTCTACTATTTTTTTGAAAGTTGTACATGTAAATATCAAAATATAATATAATTCTATTTCGGGGGAAAAACTACTATTTGAAAATATGAAAAAAACCATTAAAAACTTTAAGGATGGTAGTATAGAGTGCTGACTGGGCGAGGTCTCCTTGGAAGCGCAGATATTCAACATTAAATACCGCCTTATCTATGGAGTATGGAATGATGTTTCAGTCTTCCGCGTCTGGTATTATGCTCTAGTAAGAGTACCACCCTCGGTAGTGCTTATCAGAAGCGGTCGCGACGAGGAAACCACGAAAACTAAGTGTTCCGCTAGTGCCCCGAGGCTTTAAAGCCTTCCTTATCTGGCCTGGACTGGGCGGGCTAGGAGCGGGGCCCCCGCGGGGTCAGGGGAGCTGTCTGACCTGCGGGGGGTGGGTGTTGATGTGGCGGAATCCTATAATTGATTTTTCACCAACTTGCCGACAAGCTAGAGCTGTGAAACTTTCGACATTTGCCTAAAGTGGATGACCATACTGTACTAAATCATGTTTGACGTAATTTGGTAATTATTTTGATTAAAATGTACTAATTTTCCATTATTATTCGACATTAAAAGTGCCTAAGTGTGTAACTTCAAGATTTATCAATATAAATATGAAAAATTGTTCCGATTTCAATTTTTTTTCTTTTCAACCTTAACATTAGCCGTCGGAATTAAATATCAAATTATATGTTGAATTTTAATTTGTAATACATATCTCAGGATAACTTTGGTTAAGAAAACGACGATTTGACAAAAAGGATATTCAACATAAAAAGGTTCTTGTATTCAAAATAATACGGTCACATTTTTTTTTTAATAGAAAAATCTTAACTTTTTTAAAAAAAAATGTTACGAACACGTAATACGTATCAAATCAATATTCTTACTATTTTCAAACTAAGCAAAGCGCTTGTGCTATGAAAATAGGACTAACTCGCTGGTCTGGAGTGGGGTTCGAACCCGCGACCTTTGGTTCACGAGGCGAGAGTCCTAACCGCAAGACCAACAAGATACTCTTTTTTTTTTTTTTGGTTCGTCATTTAGTTTAGAAAATACGATTATGAAAAAGATTATTTTAATATGAATATTAACATTAAAAAACGATTTTTTTAAATCACGATTTTAGACGTCAGGCATCAATTTTTATGTTAATCTGACGTTTAACACGTAACAGTACATACGCGTATTTAGATGTTCATTTGTTTTTTTGCAAAAAAAAAAACTTTTTCGTATAGAGCATCCATAATGTTTGGGAAAAAGTTTTGTAAATATTGTATGTTACCCAAATGTAGAAATTCATTCTTGAAAACTAAAAAATGAAGCCAACATTTAAGACATCAATTTTCTATAAGTTACCGGATTTTCCTTGTGAAAATCTGTTCTCCATTATTTTAAATGTATTCTTAGATTGTTATTTTATTAAAATAGGTCACAATCACCGCAAAATCTATATAGAAACCATGAAAATACGAGTAAAAATAAACAAATTACAGTGACAAACAACATAGAATATATATGCTTTATCTATAATTCCTGCAAAGTTATGTCATATCGCGTTTTAATGGAATCGTATTTTTTAAGTTAATAAACTTAAAATAATTTTTTTTTAAATTATGAATGAAAACATTATCCCACACCATCCATAATCAGTTACAGAATATAATTTATTTTTCTGAATCTATTTAGTATATTTTCATAGATAACTGTAAAATGTGAAATTACCCTATTGTGCCGCGGGCTCAAGGAGTGGTGGTGCGCAATATCCGCAGGATTTTCTGCAGTCAGCCGGTCACACTCGCGCGCCATTCCTTCACTTTCTCGCGGTGAAACTGTTACGCCATATTAAAAGCTTGTCTTCAAAAATAAATAAATAAATAATAGCCAAAGCCAAGAAACATGAACGATTATATAAAATGAAAAGTTTTATTTCAAAGGATCAGATATATGCAAATACGAGTGATAATACTCAAAACTCAATAACACGGAAAGAAAAACTGCATCGTACACTTGGGCGTATAAACTTTAATTACCTAAATATATTGTGTAAAAATGTGTTGCTAGAAGGAATACATAAAATAATAGAATCATATTAGTACATGAAGTGCGCTATCTTTACTGAAAATAAAATGCATAACCTACTTTTCAATAATAACAGACGCATAGCAGAGGATATACTAAAAATTGTTCACACAGATCTAGAGCTTCCAAATATTCGTGAATCCAACTATTCTATATATAACTAAAAAATATATTTCAATTTCGTAAATATACATATATAAAAACAATAAACAATAGATACAGACGAGTCAGTACTCTCGATAACTGACAAAATTTTAGATATGTTTATATTCTTTCATATATCACACCCCACGTGCAATATTTTTTAAAATTATTTTGTATATAACTTCTTGTTTGTCGGTGCTTATTGTAATAAAACTAACTAAAGACTTAAAAAAAGGCGAATGCAAAAGACGTCCGACAATTTACGACGTTTACATCTTCGATGTCCGACTTCATTATAAAGTCCATAGTGATATAAACTGAAAATCCCTGCAAATGACTCTCAGGGTTCGTAAACCTTTGTTTCGTTTGGAGAAATATTTAAAATCTTATAATATAAATATGAAAGAATACTTGACGAATACTTAAAAAAGTTAAAGTATTCGAATAACGAATACTTAAAAACAGGAGAATTTATTCGAGTTTCGAATATTCGGATTGGAGGCTCTACACAGATCTAAATAGGCCTCATAGAACTGCAGGATACCAGGGCAAAAAGTATTTTTTAAGTTTCTTCGATGACTGTAGTAAATTAGCAGAAGTGTTTTATATCCAGTCAAATGATCAAGTTTCTGAATGTTTTGTGGAATATGTAAATGAGGCAGAAACTTTTAAAGGAAAGATGATAAAGGAATTAAGATGTGAAAATGGAAAAGAATATATGAATACTAAATTAAAAAAAAAAAATTAAATTAAATTTAAATTTAAATTTACTAAAATCCATAAATTTACTAGATAAAAGGTGATCATGATAAAACCATGTTCAGCATATATGTACATGAATTAAATGGTACTGCGGAAAGATACAATAGGTCTATAATGGATATGGCAAGATGTCTTTTGGCGGAAGCTAAAGTTGGAAGTCGTTTTAGGCTCCGGCCTAAAACGACTTCCAACTTTAGCTTCCGCATCGACAAGAGCTGATGCTTATTTAAAGAATAGAACGTTGAATAACACTATAGAAAGAAAAACACCATATGAGATTTTCTTCAAAAAGAAGCCATCTGCCAAGAACCTACGCATGTATGGCAGTAAAGTATATGTTAGAATACCAGAAGAGAAAAGCAGAATTAGGTGTTTTACTTGGATGTTAGGATTCACGTGGATATTATTAGTTGTCGGATATAAAGTTTTAATTAACAATAAATTAATTCTAGCAAGACATGTAGATATAATTGAATAAGATGTAATGTGTATTGTATTTGAAGAAGTTTGTGAGGAAAGTAACAAGACACAAGAAGGATGTGAGACGCCTAATAAGGGTCAACCTGAGGATGAAGTGTCAATGGAAGAAATTAAGGATTTGACGTGTACTGAGACTTACGATAACGATGGGGATGAAGTGTTAAGGCAAAGTCCTATCTGAAGTGTATGTGAAACAGCCACGTGGGTATGATGATAACACTAATAGAGTTTATAAATTAAATAAAGCATGCGTGGTATGAATGTTTTAACAACTTTGTTATGACTCTTAGTTTTCGCAGATGCAAGTATGATCACTGTCTTTATGTAAAAGCAGAAAGAGACTTAACTACATATATTTTACTTTTTGTCGATGATTTATTAATTTGTTGCAAAGATAAACAAGTAATTACCGAAATTAAAAAAAACGATCAAATGAATTTAAAATGAAAGATATGGGTAAAGTTAAAAACTATAATGGAATTGATATTGAATATGATTATGCAATATTAAAAATATGACATTAAGTGAGGAAACTTTTATAGACTCACTAGCTAGACGACACAAAATTGAAAACTCAAAACTATATAAAACACCAATGGAAATAAACCTCAAACTGGAAAAATCAAATTGAAACGAGAACGTTAGAGTGCCACCAGTATAAATTGTCGTGCGAGGGAGGGCGTCCCTGTCGCGAAACAGAAGTTTCCAGGTTGTAAATTTATTAAACAATACATAATATACAGAGTGTCCGGTGACCGGTGTCGGAGCCTTTAATAGAAATTTGGTCGGGCAACACTAAATAAACAAACCATTAATAGCGGCCGCTCTATCTGGAGTCCTGTCAAACGGTAATACTGGTCGATTACATGCTTTTTCAGATTCGCAAAACTTAAAAACTACAATGTCAATTATACTTGCACCACCTGCAAGGTGTTGCAAGACTTTTTTGGACATAATTCAGTGTATATTGGAAATCAAAATGCGCAAATACGAGATTGAACTGAATGACAGGGCGAGGGGTTAACGCCGGGTGCGGGCGGGGCAGGTTTTAGTTCCAATTTACGTTGGGCAAGCTCTAAATATAGAAATTTAATTGGTGCACTGCTGTATATTATTTCTGGTACAAGACCGGACATATCTTTTAGTGTAAATTATTTATTTGCATCAAAATTGTTATAATGAAATTTGCACTGAGAGTTCTAAAATATTTGTATTCAACAAAAAATCTTATGTTAAATATACTATAAAAATTTTACAGCTAAAATTATGGATTGCTTTGTCGATGCCGACTGGCCAGGAGATATTGTAGACAGACAGTATACTGCAGGTGTTTTTGTTAGATTATTTGGAAATGCTATATATTGGAAATAAAAAAATAAAAATTGTGAAACTAAATCATCTACGTTTGCTGAATATGTAGCTTTATCGGAAGCTGTAACTGAGTTAAACCTTTTACTTAGTATGTTTAATGAAGCTTTCTTTGAAATATTTTTTGCTTGTATGCGCTGCACGCCACTGGTAGATATCAGATCCAGTAAAACAGAACTACATATGTAGTTTCATAAATGTGTCTTTTCGTAGCTCACCGAGCCTCTTATAGGAGCGATTGTTTGATTTTTAGTGACGAAAAGTTGCGGGTTATGTTATTTTCGCACAATTATCAATCAATCATTCATTTATAGTTTTTCAACCAATACGTTGTAGCGTTGATGGGTTGGTTTTGGCCACTTAGACATTCAAAGGCATATAAATACGACAGTGAAAATATATTTGGTATTTTATTTATGCGATCGATTCTTTAAGCTCTGTTTTGTTTTGATAAATAATAGCTGTACCACCATTTTCATTTTTTGAGTAACAGTTGAAGTTCTTGGTGACATTCGTTAAAAATTATTCATGTCAAAAACAAGGGCCCGTGGATAGTAATGTGAAATTTTTTTTTTAATCACTTACGTTTGTGTGAATCAATTTAGCCTATTGAATTACATAAAGTCCTGGGAACATTGTTTTAAAGTTATTTCATAATTTAATTTATTTCTTAGTAGAAAAAATTAAAAAAATAGAAACACGACTTTCTTGCCGACGTTTTAGATCTCGTTGCAGGGTCCATCATTGTTTTGGCGTTATAGTGTTACAACAACACATCAGCCCTGATGATGGACCCTGCCATAGAATCCGAAACGTTGGCCAGAGAGGTCAGATACATACGGCAGAATATCCCATCAAATTATTTCTTATCTTTTCAAATTGATCTTTCAGAATATAGTAGGTATGGCAGGATAAGTTGCCTCATTTTTTTGCTACAGACACGACAAAATCACAAATATAATAAAACTCATAATTTTCCTACAATTACTTACCTACCTTTATTGTTTTATTTTTATTCAAAATATTAAGAAATCTTATAAAACTGAAGTGGCCAGAACTGGCACGACATGGCCAAAACTAGGTAAAAGCGGCCAGAACTGGCACATTTGAACATATTTCGAGTTTGATGTTTTTATTTTAAATTATATTCAATTTTATATAGGGTTGATGGGCCGGTTTTGGCCATTTGGATATTCAACGGTGTATAAATAAGACACTGAAAATATATTTGTTATTTTATTTATGCCGATCAATTCTTTAAACTGAGTTTTGTTTTGATAGATAACAGTTGTACCGCCATTTTCTTTCTTTGAGTGTCGGTTGAACTTCTTGGTGACATTCGTTAAAAATTATTACATTCTTAGCAAAAAAAATAAGGGCCCGTGGATGAGTAATGTGAAAATAACTTTTTAATCGCTTGTGTTTGTGTTCGTGAATCAATTTAGCCTATTGAATGAAAGTCCTACGAACATTATTTTAAGGTTATTTCATAATTTATTTTATTTCTATGTAGAAAAATGCCACATGGCCACAACTGGCACAGCAATCTTACTTTTCTTCTACTTTTGACCATGGACATGGCCTCAGCCGACTCACATAGTGCGTTAGTTTCGGTCACCTTTTTTGAAAAAAATAATCAATTAGGTATTTACGATGATATCACAATTATAATAATTTCGTTGTCTGTCTGTCTGTCCGTTCGTCCGTCCGTGCGCGTAACTTCGTGTAACGTCCGTAACTTTTTAATAGTAATATTTTCGAAGATTTTTTTTTCGAATTTATTTTTTTAACCGAACCGAACCGACATGTAAAAGTACCGTCATTTTTGACGGGTTACAGCTAGTTGGATTATAAAAACTATGGTAATAAAAATAAGTCAACAAGTCAACTATCCTGAAGTATCTATATTGCTAAGATTTTTATGAAAATGTTTTAGATTAGACTAGTTGTACTAAAACGTCAATGCTATACACAGTATGGATAGCTTTTCATCGTCATCATCTTTTCATCATCGAATGAGTTGAATTCTTCTAATACACTTTCGCTGTGGGTATCCTCAATGAGACTAAGTTGTCGTTTGATGCATCAACCATCAAACCAAATGAAATATCTACTTCTGCAGCTTCAACAAATGATATTCGGAATGAATTGTCCACTCAAGCATAATCATCTGACAGTTTATGCCTCGTAACTATATTTCTGTTGGCTCTATCTACTTCACCAATTATTATTATTATAACTGCCAAGGCCATATATTAGGTCCTTACATATGAAATTGGCGTTTTGCCGTACTGGCAAATTTGATCTCAAATATCTTCTCTTTTTTTAGGAATTCCAAATCCAAATTTATACAGCTATTTACTCATGTATTTGTGTTTTGAAAATTATAATTCATTTGTTTTTTCCTCAATTGTTTTTTTCTTTGCGTCACTCAGTTTACAAAATGAAAAACTTGAAATATCGCGTTATTTACGAGTACGAGTTCCACCGTGGCACCAGTGCTGCAGAAACGGCTCGAAGGATTAATGATGTGTATGGCGACGGTGCCGCAAAAGAAAACACAGTGCGTTTTTGGTTCCAACGTTTTCGTTCTGGAAATTTCGACCTGCAGAACAAGTCCCGTGGACGGCCGGAGACCAAAGTTGATAATGAAGAATTGAAGGCTATTGTGGAAGCGGATCCATCGCAAACCACATCCGAGTTAGCTGCAGGCTGCCCGGTGTTAGTGATAAAACTGTTTTAATCCACTTGAAGCAAATTGGTAAGGTGAAAAAGCTTGAAAGGTGGGTACCTCACGAATTGAGTGAAGCAAATCAACAAACGCGCGTTGACTGCTGCGTTGCATTACTCAACCGGCACAATAATGAAGGGATTTTAAATCGAATCATTACCTGTGATGAAAAGTGGATCCTGTACGATAATCGGAAGCGCTCATCGCAATGGCTGAACCCTGCCGAACCAGCCAAACCATGCCCCAAGCGAAAATTGACTCCAAAAAAGTTACTTGTGAGCGTTTGGTGGACTAGTGCTGGTGTCGTTCACTACAGCTTTCTTAAATCTGGCCAGACGATTACGGCAGATGTCTATTGTCAGCAACTGCAAACCATGATGGAAAACCTAGCTGCTAAACAACCGAGGCTGGTTAATCGCTCTAGGCCACTGTGCTTCATGATAACGCTAGACTACACACTGCACAACAGACGGCTACCAAATTAGAGGAGCTTCAATTGGAATGTCTAAGACATCCACCGTACTCTCCGGACCTTGCCCCAACAGATTACCATTTTTTCGAAATTTGGATAACTCCTTGCAAAGGAAAAAATTCAACTCCGATGGGGCAGTCCAAACCGCCTTCAAAGATTTTATTGATTCCCCTCCGAATGGTTTTTTTAGTAAAGGGATCGATGAACTACTTATGGGATGGCAAAAGTGCATAGATAGCAATGGTACATACTTTGATTAAATAAATATATTATAATAAAAAAAAATCGGCTTTATGTTCCTCCCATACTAAACCCCAATTTCATATGTAAGGACCTAATATTTAGTTAATAAGAGTGTAGTCTATCTAGCCAAAGAATAAAGTAATAATACTATGTGAAAAAGAGAGTACATTTCTTCTGGCAAGTTCTATAATGGCAGTTAAAGAAGCAGAATTGGAAGAGAAAAACAATTAAGAAAAGATAGAATAAAGAAAAAAGTTGTCAGTTTCTTATCTGGATTTTGTATTTATATTTTCTTTTCTTTTTATTTTCTTTTAGATTTAGATTCTTTAATTGTCATTTTTTATTACTACATAAATACCATATGAGAATAACTGCCACAGAACAGGTTTTTACCTACTGTGGCAGTTATTAGTATCTTGTATTAACTAATGTAAATGTAAATAAACAATAAATAAATAAAAATAATTAAAAAAATATATTAGTTAGAACAAAAGAAAAAAAAACTCCTGACTTCCGGGCCATGTTTTTAGGATCTTTCTGACCTACTTTTTGGATCCCATTGCAGGGCCCATCATCAGGGCTGATATGTTATGAGACCTCTACACCAACACTCGCAACAACACATCAGGCCTGATGATAGACCCTGCAATGGGATACGACGAAGTGTCAGCCAAAAGTCGTAAAAACACGACATAATATCCCAGAAGATACAAACCAGAAGATTCTGAGCAGCCATGAAAACCTAAGAATTTCTTTAAAAAAAAAAACTCAACAAATGAGAAACAGTCGATGGATTTATCAAATCAAGATCTTCAGAAAATGAAGAATTAGAAAGAAGTCCAAAAGATGGAGGCTATGCATTAGTAAAATTCAAAAGTGGTAAAAATATTGTACCCTGTTGTGTCGGAAGGCAATGATAACGGTGGTGAAATAATATCTCAGGAAAGGAAAGAAGAGTACCTAATACATTTTTTATGCCAAAAATACCTAATCTGGCATCTCTTGCAGAGAATAGTATTCAAATGATAATGCTATTACCCGCTTCCACAAAGGGGACTAAATTTCTTTCTAAAAATCTTCTCAGTTTTTCACGGCCATTCAGAATCGTCTGCGTGTAGTTTTTTGAGATATTCTGCCATGTATATTTGACCTCTCTGGCCAACGTTTCGGATCTCATTGCAGGGTCCATAATCAGGGCTAATGATGGACCCTGCAATGAGATCCGTTTGAAATTGATCATACTGCAGAATATCCCAGAAATTCTTTCTCGTCTTCTCATCAAGCAAAAAATTCTTTCTTAACTTTTCAAATTGATCTGTCCGGGAATAGTGTGGCATTAAAAGTTACCTCATTCTTTAGCTATAGGCACGACAAGATCTTAATTATAATAAAACTCATTATTTTCCTATAGTTACTTACCTATCTTGTTTTATTTGTATTCAAAATATTAATAAACCTTATAAAACTGAAGTGGCCAGAACTGGCACGACATGGCCAAAACTAGGTAAAAGCGGCCAGAACTGGCATATTTCAACACATTTCGAGTTTGATGTTTTTTTTTTTAATTATATTCAATTTTATATACTTGTTATGTACATCTTCAAAGAAGCAATTAATGTTCTAGGTAGTATATGGGGAAATTTAAAAAATCGATTCTGACTATTTTTGAGTTAGTAGTGATGAAGCAGCCAGCCACAAAAGAACTCAAATTGAGATAAAAGCAATTTTGTCCAAAAATGGAATAATCAAATCTACACAAATCCCAGGATGTTCTTTACTTCAAAAAATTATAAATAATGTATTAATGCCAATTTCTAATAAATGTAAAGCAGATTTAAGTGTGGATTTTTAGAAATGTTGATGTTTTTTCATACGTCTAATCTTATTATATATGTGAAATATGCATTCTGCAGAAAACTACCAGAGCTACAAAAACTAGATGAAACTACTTTTGTCCAAAAATGAAATAATCAAATTTACACAAAACCTAGAATATTGATGTGACACGTATTCCGGGTTCGCATCTCTATTTAAAAAATTCTTTAAAAATTAAATAATATATAAATGCCAATTTCTAATAACTATAAAGTGGATTTAAGTATAGATTTTAAGAAATATTGATATGTCAAATATGCATTCTGCAGAAAACAGCCAGAGTTACTTATCTATTATGAATAAAATTTATATTTCTATGGAATTTTTATTATCATCGTGTGAATATGTATTTTTAAACTACATAATAATACTAAATATATAACCAAATAACTGTTTTCTAGTTGTTGTTTCTGGTGAATATGTTTTGAGGAATAGTCATATATAAAGTGTTTTAAGTGGCGTGGGCGCTTTCTGCACATTTTAAAATGTTTTTTTCGCGATCAACAAATATTTCGAATGGCAATTACTGTGAACTTTTGTATTAAAGCGGCTTGGCTGGTTTTAGTAGAACATAGAATTGACCTTGCTCGGTCTGATGACATCTCATTTTTACCAAAATTGTGGCCTGGCGCTTTTCTGCATAACTACGATATTAGATTCAGATTATTTGTCATAACCGTCTTGATAGAGTTTGAAATATTGAATGCCTCGATATTTCAAACTTCTAATCCGAATATCCAGCCTTACATTAAGTAATCGCATTATGTAACCTGTCTATACCTATAAAACTCGATATCTGTCTATTTTGTCCCCTATACAAACCTACACCGATTGACCGATCTGAAGTAAATTTTGCTAACTTATTCTTTAGGTCCCGGCGGGTAACATAGGCAATTTTAGTCTCTGGACGTTACCATGCCTTCGTAGACGTTTCTCTTTGGTTTTGTCTTTAATTGGGGCGATTTTAAAGCAACCTCTTAAGGTACAGATACACATGCTTATTACTGGCATGCTCATTAGCATGCTCAAAACTAACATGCCATAACAACTGTACACACTTGCTCATTATTAGCATGCTTATTTTAAAATAAGCTTAAGCATGCTCAAGGCTAACAATCAACAAATAGAAAATTCAAGTGAACCAATAAATCAAAACAGTTCCCGGGTTTAATCAAACACACATGCTTATTACTGGCATGCTCTTGTCATAGAATAGAGACTGGAAGAAATGGAAACTGCAAACTGAAATAGAAAATTCAAGGGAACCAATAAATCAAAATATTTTTGATTTTAGTTTTTATAATTTTTATTGTAAGATTTGAATCATTAATGTCCTTTAAATAAGTTTCATAAACATTATTTCTTGCTATATTATTTTTACATGGCGGTGACCGAGTATTCCACAGACATTCGTGATATCTATAATAAGTCACTAAAAGTAATGTTTTATCATCTCCCCAACGCGCCGTATTTGTTTCATCTATCGCGGACTGAGAAGATCGCATTGATAATCGATACTAGCCGCGAATATCATAAGCATGCTCATAATAAGCAATCCTGTTCACACATGCTCAAAAGATACCCCTTCGCGTGGTGAATGACATTAGCAAGCTCATAAATCAACCGGCGGTTGATTTTTGAGCATGCCACTAATGAGCATGCTTATTACTAGCAATGTGCGTACACACATGTTACTAATAAGCAGGGGCTAAAGAAGGTCAATACTACGCATGCTCACGTGCCACTAATAAACATGTGTATCAGTACTAGGGATGGGTAAATGAAAAAAAAATATCGATATATATCGAATCGATATTTTTAAAAAGTATCGAAAATAATCGATATACATTGCGAAAAATATATCGATATATCGATATTATTTTTAAAAAAAAGGTCACCGGAAAAAATATATCGATTGTCCGAGAAAAAATATCGATAACCAAAAAAAGGTCGCCAGAAAAAAAATGAAAAAGATACCAAAAAAAAAAGAAGGTCGCCAAGAAAAACGTGAAAAAAATACCCAAAAAAGTTCGCCAAAAAAATGACCAAAACTAAAAAAAGTCGCCAAGAAAAAAATATCGGTTATCCCAGAAAAAAATATCGATATATCAATAGAAAAATATCGATATTCGATATATCGCGAAAAAATATATCGACGATAAATATCGATATTTTTCAAAAAAAAACATCGTTATATTGATATATCGATTCCCATCCCTAATCAGTACCTTTATGTGCTCATTTCGAACATTGTCTATGTAGCAGTTTGACACCCGCTGACATTGTAAAATAATTTCATTCCTATTGAAAAACCCTTTATCTACTATGCAGACGTGGATTTTTAGAAGGTAGATAATTTTAAGTGATTTTTTTTTTAATATCCTTATCAAGCAATTTTGGTTATTTTTCGCGATAGTAACTACGTAATTGGCTTATCAGTGGAGGATTCTTTCGCTGCATTCCGATAATTAGATTAAGCACTGATTCCGCAAAAAATGAAAAACAGATTCAAAGGTCGAAATTATTTTGTTTATCAAAATATCTGCTACACAGGTCCTACACACGAATTACCCACTGGTGGGTCGCGACCCATAGTTGGCTTTTAGTTAGTGACATTTATCCTTGCTTGTCTAACGATGCCATGAAAGTCCTTCTCCTCTTCACCACCTCATACTTATGTGAAGTGGCATTTTCTGCCATGGTTTCTATAGAGACTAAATACATTAATAAATTGGACGCATCGAATTCACTGCGATTAAAAGCGACTAAAATTGAAGTCGACGGTAATGCTATAATAACAAGAAATAGGCAACAAATGCATCCTTCCCATTAAAATATCACATATTAATATTTTTCGAAATAATAAAATTTCGATTATATTTGGACGTTTTTCTTAATTGAATAGTCTTTTGCATAGTTACAATATGTATTGGGAATATGCGAGACAGGAGGTGGGTCCCGAAAATGGAAAAAAAAATTGGTGGATCGCGGTCCTTCAACTTTGGGAACCACTGGTCTAGCCATATTTGTTGTCGATTTTTCGGGAATCTGGAATTGAAAAAATATTAATACAATACACAACATTGTTCCCTATTTGTATATCTTTACACGTATGCTGCGCTATAAGAAGAAAAGAGAAAAGACCATAGACTACCAACGTAGAAAGGACTTAACTGGCACATTTGAACACATTTCAAGTTTGATGTTTCTATTTTAAATTATATTAATTAACTTGTTTACTACATTTTCAAAAAAGTAATTAATGTGCTTGTTCCCCACGGAAACAATTAATAGCAGGTGCGGTCCGCTGAGTTCGCTTCCGAAGCCCCGATGTACTAGCAGGCCGGGAGTGTAGAGCGCAGAAAATTCTCCAAGTCCAGAATCCGTGCCAAGTCGTCGCCTCAGGTGGTAAAAACAAGTCCAATAAATCCAAAATCGTAGCCAAGTCCAAATGCAGAAGTCAGTAGAAAATCCAGAGTCCAAATCCAAAGAAGAAAAGCAGGGGTCAAGCAGGGTGTGAAGTAAAACGCAGAATAAAATGTTCCAGTAGGCGTACTCGGCAGAGGCTCCCAGCAGAATGAGGCACTCGCCCGCCCGGCGCGATATTTATACAGTCCGGAAAGCTTCCCCCTGACTAGCGCGGCCGACCAATCAGCGCGCTCGATTCACCGGGCGCTCGGAGCGCAAAATGACGGCCTCCCGTGCCGATTCGCGGATTAAAATTAAATATTTTAATCGATAGCAAATTAAACGCCACCCCCCGGGGATTTTAACACATCATCTATACCAATCTATGTCTTGCCCATAGGATGATGTCGTTTACTGGAACCGCAAGAGTGAATTTACCTAGTTATTCAACAAAATATGCCGATTTACCGCGGCATTTTCAAGAATTAATTTACATTTAATTCGGTTAAAAATAGTAAACATGATTTTACGAGATTCTAAGTTATACCATTAGATAGATCTCAACCAAGCGCATCCTTTGGTGATATTTTCAAGTATGTCGGATAGATATTAATTGCGTAATAGGCAGACAAAGTATGTCACCACCAATAAAGCGCACTAGCTAACTTTCAGACACGCAAAAACATATCACTCCCATAGATGTTCACATGAGGAACACAATAAAAAATGTTTCAGCTCGCTAGGACGTCTGTAACGTCCGTAATCAGAGTTCAAAAATATTCGCTGGTGGCCCTCGACTCCAGCTGCACGGCGCCACTATGGCGCCGGGTTTTTTCCATTACCCGCGCGGGCTGCATACATACAGGCGGCGCGGTCAAGCGAGTTTATCAGGGCCCACGCGAGATATTTTACTCTCAATTTAAACATTTTTTATTTTAATTTCTACTTTACCATACCACACAAAGGACTCATTTGGCACATTTAAATACTTATGTATTTTTACTTCCTCGCCTCTTCGAGGCAGGACATTTACATAAATTCCATCAAAATAGCGGCCATTCTATGATAGTCCGCGGCGCTCCGCGCGATTTAAAAATGATTTTATTCCCATCGCGCGAGCTTTCCCTGTATATCAAGACCACGAAACATCAATTTTATTCAATATTACATTTACAAATGTCTTATCTAATTCTTAAATATTTCATTCTTAAGATATTTCATTAAATATTTCATCAAACTTAAATATTTCATTTTCTTAAGTATTTCAAATATTTCAACACTTTACAAGATAAGACCAAAAATGCAATTTCTTCGTGGAACTTTTCCAACGCCCTCCGTCGGAGATGTCACATATCGCAACGCCGGCTCACTGCCCGCGCTGACTATACGCTTGGAGGCGAGGTGGGCCCATACAACGGACCTGAGCCCTCCGAAAGGGCCAACATTGATGACTCCGCGTACGGCGCTTGCCCATACAACGGACTTGGGCCCTCCGAAAGGGCCAGCATTCATGACTTCAGACGGGTCATCATCATCACGTCGTCATATCAGACGGGTCATCATCATCATCATCCCGTCGTCATAATTCTACCTGTCCGATACAGTGCTATATAAAGAAATTTTAAAAAATTTATTCTGACTATGATGCACAGTTGGCAAAAAATATCTAAAAGTGGCCAAAACCGGCCCAAAAGACATAAAACGCACCTTTTTGTAAAATCCTTTCCATCAAATTAAATACTAGTGTAGGACTAAACAAACTAAACAATATTAGTGTAAAGCGTCCTAGAGGTGATTTTTTTACGAAAATGTCGCTATAGAAATTATCAATTTTTATTATTATTATCAACACTAGATACGTACATTATTTCATTTTTGCCAAAATATATGCCTGCGTCACGCTTTACTGTAGATACTCACTACACGCGCTGGTTGTCACATAAATAAAACGGCTAAATCCAAGATAATGGTTCCAGTGCATATACAACGAAAATGAGTATTTCACTATATTATTGAATGTGCTAATAACAAAATGAAAGATAATTTACGTTTGAATAGTAAATATTAAATAAGATATTACACTTTAAAGTTCCGAAAAATGCACTGTATATTTTGACATTTCATAGGCAATATATGAGGTTAGGTTAGGTTATTAGGTTTGGTTTGTTTAATTTAGATTACGATTATTTTAGTTAGATTAAATTAACAGGACGTTAAATTATATAGTGAAATACTTATTTTCATTGTATGAACAACGGGACCATCATCTTGGATTACTCCAATAAAACTCTATTGTATGTGCACAGAATCACGTTTATTCAAACAATCTTATAATGCTGTAGGATTATTCATTTTGCTTGACAACTACGGCGGCCATCTTGTGTGAGTCGCGCCGCCGCCATCTTGAATCAGCTGTCATCAGTCGTCGTCTTGATTCCCGGGTAAGTTCGTCAGAGCTCTCGCGGTGGCGTCGACCACGTCCGCTATTTCTGTAGCGGCGTTCGCGACGCCCATGGCGGCCGCGGCGGTTCCCCTGGCGGCCACGTTCACAACCTGAGCCGCTCCCTTCACCGCAATATTCACAGGCTGCACTACCGCTCCGATAACCGCTGAAAATATATCAGCCATGGTAGAAATATTTCAAAGGCGAGATAAGATTAAAAAACAAGAGCTCCCAACTTGACTCGTGTCTAGTTTGACACTATCCTGTCGGGTATCTCCACACATGTACCTATAGGTATATAACATTATATCTACCTGCGCGTGGTTCAGAACCAGACTTGTGTAAGCCACATTTTGTAATGTTTAGATAGTTAATTGGAACTAAAAACTTTATCTATACTAATATTAAGAGGAAAGATTTGATTGTGTGTTTGAATTGAATAGGCTCCGGAACTATTGGACCGATTTGAACAATTCTTTCACATTTAGAAAACTACGTTATCTCTGATGAACATAGGCTATTTCATAGAATATTTTCAAAAACTTTAGGGATCCGTATGAAAACTTCATTAATGTAACCCAACGTGTGAAAAAATATCAAAAAACCTTATATAGCGTACGCTGCGGAAATTTTTGACAATAGAGCAAAGTGATGTACCACAATTTTATAAAGGACATTAATATCTACAAAAAAGTCTGCGATACCATATATCTAAGTATTACGTTTATGTTACAATAACTTATGTTTACATTAAATGGAAACATTGTTTTTTTAGAGAACAGAGGAACCTTTGCTTTCCCTCACAAACTTATTTTTTACTTAATCCTTAACTCGTGCAACGCCGGGTATGACCAGCTAGCACATATGGCAAGCACTCTATGATTATCTGTAACATTCGGGAGACGCCTGGAACGGCCTAGAAGCGACGGGAACCTTCTCAAAATACTAGAGAGGAAAATAATCTTCTCGAGAGTTCTACATTTCTATCGGTGCGAAGCGAGCCGCGGACGACGGCCGGTGTGGTCAGTGGTGGAATTTTGAAGCGACAGATATTAAACGAAATAATTCGGGCAAAGTATCTAAATGGCGAAATAAATAAATGCGACTTGGATGGAATATTCTAACAAGTGATAAATAAAGTGTTCCCAGTGAAATTGCAAAATGGTGTGATTTCAAGAACAGTGTATCTGTTACAGCGAATTTGCATTTTTAGTGAGACTATACTTTCACTAGTAGAAATGTACTTTTCCCGGTCGGGCAGAGTGGGGGCAGTGAAAACATGTCAATCAACGAATTTACAGATTCACTACACATTATCTGTGAAAATATATTTTGTCCACGTATGCGCGCATTACTCAAAGCATTGACAATATATCGGTGAAACCATCAATAATTTGTACACGAACATACACAATTCTTAAAGCATAGAAAGTATAAAGCCGTCACTTCACTAGGCGATTTTTATTCATTTTGCTGTCCTATTTTAACTCCTAAATTAAAATTGGACAAAAATGATCATAATGACAAAAATTATAACCTAAAAGTACAAGTACCCAATCATTTGATGATTAATCGACTGTATTTTGAATTATAAGATAACCCAGAATTTCGTAAATGTTCGCGATTAAAATTTTTAAAATATATTTTAGTTACCTACCTAAACTAATCATTGAATAGCAAAGCCCAGAGTCCAAAAGTGTGACAGTTCGAGAAACAGAAAGCTATCGCCACAGAATAGAGAATATGCTATCGCTCAAAGGATAAAAATTAGAAATACTGTCGCTTTGTAGTGACTTTGGACTAGACTAGTGTAGAATAAGACACAAAACGCAAAATAAATTTTGAAAAACAAGGTCCATGTGCCATTAGAATCTGGTTATATAATAAAAAATTGGTGCAGCCGAAACTTTCAACACTTCAAAATAACTATTTTAATAATATCCGGTATAATATAATGTTGATATGCACAGAAGAAATTAATAATGCAATGAGAACCTTTTTCACGCAATAACTTAAATTGTTATTCAAGGCCCGGTTGTTTTAATTTGGATTAAAATAAAAGTTCTTTTAAAAGCATAGATTTTTACGGAAACGGATGTCAGACTTGCCAAATTTAATTTTTGACAGTTCGGAAACCAATAAATTCACTAGTAAGATATCAGTTAGAATATAATATTCATTTCTATTGATGAAAATCTGCTTGGATATGATAAAAATGACCTTGAATTTAATTTCTCTAAAATGTATGGACTAGAAAAACAGATTCACTGTGACATATCAATGTCCAAATTTTTCAAGAACACAATACTAGATTTTATTATGGGAAAGTAGATATGGAAGTCTTTTCGGGTATTCGTGGGGCTTACGACTTATCGTACGACTGGCTTACACAATGTAACATTTACCATTTCCACCCTAGATAGATTGCCACATCTATCAAATACAACTTCCAAATTTTTATTTATTTATTTAGTTGATTATTTATTAAAAAAACTTTAATTACATTTTGAAATACGCACATACATAAATAAATACATAAATAATTTAATTGATTGTATGCGAGACTCGCCAATAACAAGATTTATGATATTGATCTCGCGAGATTCCGACTTGATTCAAATTTGATTGCATTCCTGCACCGTTCTTATATTTTATTTATTTATTATAGTTTACCACAAACACGGACATTCCCATACATTTTGCGCATGATGGTAGGTATAAAATAATGTCATCTAAATATTATCTTAAACAACATTGGCGCCATATATTTCTTTTAGTCGCAGATTATATTTTAGTCTAAATACAGCTAGTATATATGCTCTGTCTGCGCTTTTTTCTTCGATTAGAAATATGTCCATTTCTAGTATAGACATATTTCAATCTGACTAAGAATGGTTATTTAATAATGCCACATGTACCTAAATCTTTTTCAAAAAATTTATGGGTTAGATGTATCTGGCTCTGAGCCACTCATTTAAATAAAATACAGTAGATATGATATATAGATACAATAGATTAGATATCTTCCCTACATATCGGTGTATCTCCACGAAGACATTTTTTTCTCGAGAGTAGCGGTTAAGCTAGATAAGTTTTATTATAGTTCGATACGGTTAAACCTACCATGCTTATAAAGGATGTTTTTTTTTAGAAACGGAGAACTTTATTAATAAAATAAAATACAGAAAAATGTTGCAGACAGGTGGTTTCAGTAGGACGGCACACATCGCGCGATACAATTAATTTACTGAACATTTGACGAACGATTAATTTCACGAAATGTTTGACGCCATTATATTATTTTCTTTTTTACTCCCTTTATATTAACTCGTGGCGTCTGCTTGCTTGCTTGCCGGCTTGCCGTCAAAAAAAACTTTGGATCGATTTTTGACCCTTTTCCCGTGATCCAATCGAGCTAAAACTTGGCAAGTAGGCTCGTGGCAAAGATCAAGAAGAATATCAAATTTTCGTTGAAAAAAAATAATTATAGTAAAATTTTGGATTTTTAGAAATTTTATTGGTTTTTTCAAATTGGAATCATTAGAAAAGTTTGATTAGCAACGGCGGCCCGATAACGTCGCGGAATATTTTCTAAATTTGAATTACTCCGTCGGTATACATAATAGGTACTTCACTACGAATTTCGAAAATCTAAATTAACTGACAAATGTTTTTAGAATTTAATCTTCAAAGCATGAAGTGTCTTAACAAAGCTCAAAACATCTGACATTTTAGAAATATATTAAATTACTGTAAGTTTAGTGTTATGTTATATGTTTTAATTCGTTTTTAATTGTTGTTATATTTTACAAAGAAAGGGAGTGTAATAAAAACTTGTTTTTATGGGTTACTTTTTTATTTATTTATATTATTTTATTCGGTCATCCAACAGAGAAAGATAATTAATTGCCTGGTGAGACAGAATACAGAAAAATAGTTAAATGTCTCCCACAATTAAAGGATGACACAGATAAGACATAATTTTAGATAAGTCAATTTGATATGAATGACAGATAAAACAATTTTACATATTGTTCCTAATTTAACTTAAATATATACATAAAAGGGTTTGTAAATAATGTATATAATATACATGGTCAGGGAGGGGGATGAGTTTTTAGCATCTGCCTCACCATATGACGATACTCTTCATATTTAGTACAGTTGCCGGAAAACTTCTTGAAAATTTTTGGTGTGGTGGGGGAATGCGCAGAAGTGGTGGAATGGTACATGCGCAACCTTCCCCCCACTACATAATTAACATAATTATACAGAAATAATGTTCTTGAATTTCAGACTTGATTTGCTTACTATTATTTTAATTGCTTTTTGAGTTTTATATTTGATTTGTTTATTATTTTTTCATTTTTTTGTAATACTTTATATCATTGGCTTAAAGTTTTGTTATAGACCGGGAGCTGAGTGGACTTGAGTATGCAAAATATGAGGACTACGTTCTGACAATTGATTCTAGTTCAGAAAAGCCTATAGATTAACAATATGAATGTTGCCAGAAACCCAGGTGGTCCAATTTTTTTTTATACCCCCTCCCTCTACGCAGCAAGTAAATCAATTGAGTACATGCTATTGAGCTATTTTAATGATTATATTAGTGTTATTAGTTGGGTTTTTTAATAATTAAAGGTAAAAATAGGTTGTCAAATAAAACTAAAATAGAAATTATTAATAAAAAAGATCATAAATTGTTCTTAAAAAAATATTTAATGAGAAAAAGCAAATTTAAATATATATACATAAAAAATTCAAATGATCACTTATTAATATTTTTACAATTATTGTTTATATACTTTCACGATGAAATACAAGTTAATTTAGATTTTTTTACAATTACAAGCCATCGTTCGACAATCCACTGCGCATTTACAGGGCTGAATCAAAGACTCTGGCAATGGTCGCTTTGTCATTTGTCGTGAGTATAGGTTACTATTTCTCTCTTCGTATCCAAATAAATTATAATCAATTGTCTAAAGCTGAGTTTGATCGGCATTTATCCACAAATATGTTTGTACCGTAGCTCTTAACAAATGTAAATGCAAAGCATCAGATATGCACATGCTTTTCATTAAATTTAAATTTAAATTCCAATTTTTTGTGAAATCATTTTGAATTGGAGCTCATCAGCAGTTAAATGTTTATTTGAAAAGAGATAGGAGCAAACCGTTTCTAACTCTTTCAATTGTTCGATACTTACATATAAATTTCCCAAAAATGCTAGAGCTTTCTGTATAAAATCCAACGATGCAGTATATAAACATTTTTTGTGTGCATAATCTACTAGTTGTATCGCAACCACTTAATAATGTAATGCTGGTAGAAAACGACAAATATTTTCGCCAAGGGATTGAGCAGCCAAATGCCATCCTGAAAAATGTTTCTTCTCATAAGAACAGTGGAACCATACATAGACCAAGAGAACCTAAGCTTGCTAGTTTATTCCAGAAATAAATACCCAGAATGAAAACATTTGTATCAGAGCTGAGAATTATAAACATTTTGTTGGATCATCAAACCCTCCACAAATATACATTTCACAGTCTTCCTTTATTTGTGCATATTTAGGAATAGAAGTACAGAGAAATCGAACAATCGTAATTTGTTTTCAGTACTTAAGAGGAAATGCTTAGAATTTCTTGAAATCTTTGTATGATGGCTTGAAATTATGATGTTTTTAATGACATGACCTCCATAAAGTTGATTGCAGAAATTTTATCGAAATATTATCATATCTATCAAATATAATATCTACTCTTTTTATATTTTTCGCTGCAAGAAAAGATTCATGATTCTTTGGAAGAATTCCGCAGCAAATCACCAAAGGTTTTAAATTTATTTAATTGAGTTTGATGAACAAGCGCCATGCCATCTACAATATAAATTTTTGGAGCATTTAAACCTGTAACATCTTGTCGAGAGTCGGTAGTACATTGATGGTTTTTTCAATTTCAAGAGTGACTGGTTGCGGATATTTTATGCGAACCGTATGTTTTTCCGAGAAACGATTCTCGACGTTTCGTTGAATTCTTATTCAACGTCATCAGGAGGACGACATTTACCCGCGGAGGTAGAGGGCGGACTGATTACTGCTTTCAAGGACGTAAATTATATGCACTTTGTTGTGGAGTGTTCACTTCTTCTACAATAGAAGTCGCCAATGTGTTACGTCGGCGGGCTTTACTGCGACGTCTCTCAAGGGTTGAATCAATGTCGTAAGAACAGGGCGCCAAATACTGGATAGTTTGTAACTGTCATCTCTATTGAAATTGGGATGTTTGTATATTTCAATGGACTCCCTCACCAATCTGGGTATAAGGTGCGGTTCTGTTGATAAGATTTTTGTCTTGTCAAAATTCCCTTTGGTTGCATGTTCGTAGATCGCCGATATATTGGAGTTGTTGTTTTTAATTGCTCCAATATGTTCCTTCAATCGTGTAGCGATATTGCGTTTGGTTTGTCCTGTGTAGAACGCTCCACATTCCCATGGCACTCTGTATACACCTGGAGACTCGAACGGTGTGTTATCTTTCACACTACCTAACATACGTGAGATCGAACTACGGGGGCTGAAGACTGTCAAACAAATTTGTTATTTTCATTTCATTCAGAGTTCAGAGTCGGTTTGAAACGAAATTGAAATAAAAATATGTCTAGTTAAGTAAATACGTTTTGTTTACTGGGTAATTTAATTAGCATGAACAACTGCTGTACGAGTGTTTCTTAAGGGGGGGGTAAGGTTAATTCATACAAAAAAAGGCATGTATTTGTGAATTTTTTGTGACGACGCAGTTAAAATCTCTTTATTAAAACAAATAGTACATTCAAGTATGACATTCGAAGAATATTGTGTAAAATTTTCAAGAAGAAATATTAAAAAATACGGCAATGGCAGCAATTATTCGGACGTGTCTCGGAAAAAAGTAGAATTGCGGTGTCCATCATAACTTGGTGCTGGATCATCTGAAATCAAAAAATCAAAGTTCATTCGTTAGATAATAGGTTTTTCCAGGTAAAGCTGGGAGCGATTTTTGAAATTTCAATTTTTCAATTTTTTGGAACACTTTGAAGGGAAAAATGCGATTTTTTGCGAAAAAAATCGACTAATTTGTTATTAAATAATAAAAATTATTAACAAATTTGAAAAAAAGTCTCCAGCGTTACCTCGTAAATTGTATATAGAAATAGTGTTCAAAATTTCAAAAGGATCGGTGTAGTAATTTTGAAGTTATGATGGACACCGACTTTGAAAAGATGAGATGTGGGGAAAACGCTTTAAAGTTTTGCACACTGTAAAATTCAAAATAAAATTCGACACTTATTTTATACTTACCCATAATCGTCGATGCCATGTTCACACAGCAAAGAGCTTTCATCATCAGCATCTTTTTGTCCTTGTCAACGCAAAACTCTTCCAATACAATAGCACGTCCGGTAGTCCTCAGGTGAGCGCGTCTCTTAGCTGCCCGAGCAGGTATAGAAGATCAGTCTGAGCATCGCTCAAATGTTCATAATTTCGTCAATTTTGCTCCGATTGACTTGAAATTTTGACACAATATTCTTGCAATGTTATACATTCATTTAAAAAATTAAAAATAAAATGCAAAAAAAAGTTAAAAACCTTACCCCCCCCCCCTTTAAATACACGTGAGGAGGGACATTCTTTCCCTTTCCCTTTTAAAGAACGAGTTTAGTTCATCTCGGTATATTTTTATACTCTGCGTTGATACCTGTATTCTACAGGTCAACTATATGTACTTGAGCACATACAGTTGACAACACTATCAATAATGTCTTAATTTTATAATTTTTTGATATTCACTACTAATGCATTTCGTGATATTTGATTAGTACTTCATTACAAAACTTCACTGGTCGTTGTGTATGTATTTATTATTATTTAATCGTGTAACCCTACACTTTATGGCACATAGATTAGATTAAGGCACGCACAATACTATACATATATATCAATCAAGTTTTCGATACTAAATCTCATCCCTACTCGGCTGGGTCCAACAACTGCGTAAGAAATCAGACACGTCCGTGTGTCCGCCGTCCACTGCTAGCTTCAGGGCGGTCTGTCCGTCCGCCGTTTCACGATCGAGGGCGCCGAACTTCACCAACTCCTCGACGATCGCCAAGTTCCCCGAAGCGGCGGCGTGATGAAGAGGAACGCGGCCGCTGGCGTCCACAGCCTCGACGTTGGCTCCGCGCGAGACGAGAATTCCCACCAAGTCACGGCAAGCCCCGGTCGCCGACACGTGTAGCGGGCTGACTCCACTGTCAGTCGTGCAATTGGCATCGGCGCCGTTATCCAGCAACAGCAGCGCCGCTTCTCTGTTGCCCGTGGACGCAGCCACGTGGAGAGCCGCGACGTTGGTGGGATCCACGGCGTTGACGTCGACTCCGTGACTCAGAAGCTCTTCCACCACGCTGCTGCGACCATCCTGAGTCGCCAGAAACAGCGGACTCCTGCCCTTCTCGTCCTTCAACTCGGGATCTGCCCCAAAGTCCAGCAAGAGCGAGACGACTTCTCTCTGGCCTCCCCGGGCCGCCCAGTGCAGCGCGGACCTGTGGAGGAGATCCAAAGCGTCGACTACTGCACCAGTTTCCAGCAAAGCTTTCGCGAGGCTCTCGTTGTTCGCAGAAAAATGCAGCGCTGTACAATTCTTCAAAGTCGCGCTGGCAACGTCGGCCCCGTTGTCCAAAAGCAATTTTAACAGCTTCAAATGACCGCTACGACACGCACAGTGCAAGGGAGTCCAGTCATCTCTGTTGCGCTTATTGACGCTGGCCTTGTGTTTCAGTAATTCTTCAGCGACATCGTACAAACCGTGGTGAGCCGCTAAATGCAGAGGAGTGAAACCGTCCGTTTCTTCCGCATCCACGTCGAGCCCCGACTTCAGCAGGAACTCCACGATCTGCTGTTGCCCTTTCTTCGCGGCCCAGTGCAGAGCCGTTTGCGCCAGCCCATCAGCGTGGTGCGGGTCGGCCCCGGCTGCCAGAAGCTTCTTGACCACCGGGAGATGGCCGCACGCGGCGGCCGAGAGCAGCGGGGTGCGCCCGTCTGCGTCAACGGCATTCACGTTGGCGTTTCTATTGAGGAGGTCCGATAAAATGTCCATATTGCCGAACGTCGCCGCGCATATCATAGCCGTGGTACCTCCTCTATCGGTTGCTTCCATGTCAGCCCCCGCATCCAGCAATAGAGACGTGATTTCCTTGTGGCCACACTTCACGGAAAAATGAAGAGCTCTCTCCTGGGTTTCTCTCTGTGGAGTGTTCACAAAAGCTTTAACAACATCTTTCTCGACAGCGCTTAGTATAGCTTGTACTATATCTTTATTGCCGCAAACCATGGCGAAAAGCAATGCCGTTTCATTATTCTCGGTGACAGCAAAGACGTTGATTCCTTCTGTAATCAAAAGAGCGACAGCTTCAAGGTGGTCATAGCGCACGGCGAAGTGTAAAGCGGACCAATTGTGATCCGGAATGGCAGCGTTTATGTCGCAACCGTTCTTTAGTAACAATCGCATAACGGCCACCTCTCCATATTTAGCGGCCACGTGAAAGGCCGTACAGTGGAACGCGTCCCGGACCTCCACCATCGCCCCGGCCGCCAGGAGCTCCTGCACGCATTCCTCGGCTCCCACGGCTGCCGCTACATGCAAAGCAGTCGAATTATTTGCATCCGTAGAATTTACGTATTCCCTACACTGATTTCCTTTTCTCGCTTGGTTTATCAGACATTTCGCAGCTTTTGGATGTGAATATTTAACGGCCAGATGCAGGGGTGTAAACCCATTATGACTGACGGCCGTAATCGGGGCTCCACTATCTAATAGCGTCTGCAGAATCTGCGCGTGATCGTTGGCTGCGGCGATGTGTAGTGCCGTGTAGCCCTCCTCGGTCTCGGCCCGCACATCGCTTCCCCGATCGAGCAGTTCCTGGACGGCCTCGGCACGCCAGCTCTTCACTGCCAAATGCAAACTGGTCCGATGATGATTTTCCATTGCGTTAATAGCGGCTCCTTTATTTAACAACAATTTTATGACCGTCTTGCACCCATTCGCCGCAGCTACGTGTAAGGCTGTCTGTCCATTTTCATCCTCTTTGTCAACACAGCACCCGCGAGCCAGCAACTCCTCCACGACTCCCGCGTGTCCCTTCTCTGCAGCCAGGTGCAATGCTCGAGATCCATTCCTGGCCGGAGCGTGAATGAAGTCCATCAATACACTCTCATCTACGTGGCTGAGAAGAGTTTCGATGACTTCTCTATGACCATTTTGGGCCGCGATGTGTAGAAGAGTTCCAGATTCCTTGTCTTGACCCGTTATTCCGTCGTCCTTTTCGTAGGCTACAGCCCCCCGCTGGAGGAGTAGCCGGACTATGTCGTGGTGTCCGCCCCGCGCCGCCAGCAGCAGCGGAGTCTCCCCGCGAGCGGGGCGAGGCTGGACCTCCGCGCCGGCCCCCAGGAGCAGCTGCACCACGGCCACGTGGCCGCCCTCGCACGCCAGGTGCAGAGGGGTCTTGCTGCGTGCATTTTCAGAATTCACATTTTCGTCGTTCAACAACTCCGATACAATATCTGCTTGACCGAGCCTCGCTGCCAAATGTAGTAATGTGTTCCGATCAGTGAGGTCGTCACCGGCAGCCCGATAATTTCGGTCTACGAGGTGTCGTATAACATTTATTTTGCCGTAACCATAGGCAATTTGGACGGGGGTTTTACCGTAAATGTCTTTGGCATCTATGTTTGCATTATGCTCCAAGAAAAACTGTAGGACCTGCGTCCTACCACTGGCAGCCGCGTAGTGCAGTCCCGTCCATCCTTCAAAATCCGCGCCTCTAACATCGGCTCCATTAGAAACGCAGCCTTTCAAGAGATCATCGTTTCCTTCTTTGGTCGCGAGAAACATACTTTCTTGGCAGAAAACTACGCCCAAAAACACGTCGTACATCCGTCGAAGTTGTACAAAGTCGGTGATAACGTGACCCCCGATGAGCGTATCGCTTCGGTCGATCAGCTCGCCGCCCGCACGGATCATCAGCGAGGCCGCACACATGACGGCATTGTGAGGGTCAGCGGGTAGGCTGTCCACGAGGGGGTCTCCGTGGGCCAGATAATTGCGTAAATTCTTCCCAACCAAAACGGGCGAGAGATCGTCCAGGAACTGTGTCCCGTCCCCGAACAAGGAGACGTTGTCTAGAATCTCGGTCAGCTCCAGAGCGAGCATCTCCACAGCCACGCAGTGCGGTCCTCGCGGCTCGGCGATGGCGCTGCCCAGGAGTCCGTCCAGTATTGACAGTCTCGAGTTGAAATAAGAAGATATTTCCTGGTTCCTCTTCTTGATATATTCATTGACAATTTTAATTAAATTTTCATTACCCCCCTTTCCTTTCAGCTTCAAAGTTTTGAAGAAAGCTTCGCAAGCCTCCGCGTACTTTTCCCTGGAGAAAAAACTCAGTTCTCCCACTTTCCGGACAAATGTTCCATAGTGGTCTTCAATTTTTTGTATGCCAGACTTGCACTTGCCATAATCACTCTCCCCGTAGAATTTCTCTAAGTCTTTAGTGTTTTTATGTTTTAAACAAAGTTTTCTGACACAACTAGCAAATCCGTCAAAGGCATTTGATTCTCCTCTCAATCTCGAATCAAAATGTTTGACAAGTTCTCCTTTAGCGCGGTGCAATGCCTTACTTTTTTCAAATTCCTCTCGCAAAGTTGTCCTATCTTTTGCTTTGTCTAAGCAGTTGACCACGTCATCAAATATTTGCTCCACCTTCAGGTGAGCTTCGCTGTCATGTTCTGGATCGCCCCCGATCCTGTTTCTGAACTCGTCAACTCCGTCGATCTTCCCAGCCACAAACTCGACCACAGCGAGGGTCCTGAAGACGATGTCCTCCAGCTGCTTGAACTCGACTTTCAGAGCGTTGCTGGCTTCACGAGTGACCCGGTCGTGCCTCTCTATGACGTGAACGCAAATCTTCGTGATTGTGTTTAGAAATCTCTTAAACTGCTCCGGAGGTTCTTCTGGGATCATGTGGATGAGCCAATATTTAGACATTTTTTTGATTTCCATTATTTCGCCACCGTTAAAAATGGTGTTGACGAGATTTTTGATAACGCTGGCCATCTTAGCGAAGCTCGTTTGAACTTCACTAATCCTATTCTCTTCGAAACGAAGAGTTTTTTCGGCCTCGTCGAAGAGTTTCGTCACTCCAGTCTTATCTACGACCCTTTCCTTCAACGTTTCAAATAACCCTCTTACTACTTTAAGAAATTTAGGCGAAAAATCATTACAATCGTTTGAATCTTCAGGGTACAGTTCGCATGAGTAAAGAATGAGTTTTTTCAATTCAATGGCGTCGCGGCTGTTAATTACTTTGTTCAGTAACGTACGAATAGCGTCGTTCTTCTTCCTGTAGAGGATGTAAGTGATCTCTGCATCCATCTTCCGGAGGTCGTCTCGCAGCCGCTGACGAAACAGGGCGTCCTGCTCGGGCCTGCGAGTGTAGCTGCGCGAGTGAGAGAGACAGTCGCGCAGGGCGGTGGTCAGCTCGCGCGCCTGTCTGGGAGCCTGCCGAGCCAGCAGATGGTGGACCTCCTCCGACACGTTGGGAGAGTCGGGGGTGTTCTTCAGTGACTCGCCGACCACCTAAAAGACACAATTTTACATAATAACTACATTATGTGTTTCAATCTGTGGGTCGTCAAGTGTTACTCGGGGGGTCGCGGTTGCAGCCAGGTAAATGTAAAAAGCAAAAGTTGTGGGTCATATACTGCAAATAAAGTACAACATTTTTAGTGAGAAGGCTGTGCCTGTTTAAATTTTCACACCGTGGTTGTATTTTTGAGTCGTTAACAATCAAATCATTTTTTAATTGAAGCCTATTTCCTTTTAATTTTTTATATTTATCATTGAAAAGAACGTTAGTTCACATACGTAGGAAGTGGCGAATGGCACTAATAATTTTAAAGCTTCTCTTGCCAGCTCTAGATATTCTTATCTTCATTCAGAAGATGTCAATCGTTTGCAAATTTGATTTCATTTTAAGTATGCTGTCAGCAGCTAAATCTATTAGGTTTAGATAGATTTTCTTTCATCTTCATGGATAGCAAATCGGCCAGGTATAATTAAATATCCAAAAACGAATTTATTTACCCATGTTTACCATTGGGAGATTCAGAATCCAGTTCTGGAATATGACTAAAAAAAAATTAACGTTTTTTAATCGCGGACATAATTTTATTTTGGATCTGGGTGGTCGCCAGAATTTTTTTACTTAAAAGGGGTCGCGTATTCAAAAAGTCTGAAAAACACTGCTGTAGAAGATTACAAGTGCAAAATGCATATTCAATACCTGCAAAGTTCTTTCCAAGACTAGAGCCTCCACCACCTCCATGCCTGCATTCGAGTTGAGCTCCAGGGCCTGTCGGATGTAAGAGCGGATCCTCTTCAGAGAGTAAACACTCTTCACCAGATCGTGGTCGCTGTACAGATCTCCAAAGCCAGGACTCTCATTAAGAATATCGCGAATGATCGAACTACGGTTACCCAAAGCTATTTTGACGTTGACATCCTTTTCCTTCAGCATTTTTTCCACTTCGCGTAGTTTAGTGATGAAGTAATTCAGGTGATTCAAGAGCCTCGCCTGGTCCAGCACCAGCATGTAGATGATGTCGGCCTCCCGGGGCTTGCAGAGCGCAGAGCTGAAGCACACCAGGAGGAACTCCATCTCCTCCCAGGGCAGCTTGGTGTAGGTTCCCTTCAGCTGTCGCTTTAGGACATGAATATTCTGAGCAATAAAACGTCCCAACAAAATAAACTCTCCATCGATGCTATTCCCCATTCCTCTCGAGTACTTCTGAATCATTCTTTCTGCGTGCAAACAAGTCAAATCGATTCTGGTCTTTACATCTTCTAAAGAAACCTTCGTACATTTTTTGTTTTCCTCATCTTTATTGGTGAAAAACCTCAGGTCTATCAGCTTGGACTCCACGAATACTTCCATATCTCTCGGGAGAGGCACATTTTGAATCTTCAACCGGGCGTAAGACTCGGCTAGAAGGCTCTCCAACACTCGTTCTTCTAGACCTTTGTACCTGAACAGCAAGTCTACCAGCGTGGTATCTCCAGAACTGATGGCGTTATAAAATGACTTCATATTGTCTTCTGCTACGATTTGTTGTAGGAAGTGCTGTTTCTGTTCTGCGCTTAGGTGGCTGATGACAAAATCATTGTTTTTGAAAGACGCCATATTTTCTGTTTTCTATATCCCTCGTATACCTGTAATAAAAATATAAATGATTAAAAATGGTCTTTGAAGCATCTCAAATTTGTATAAAATGGTTTTGTAGTGTTGGAGATTCCAGCTGGTCTCCTGGATTAGCAGCTGACCAATCACAACAATTTTTCTTCGTGTGTTGTAAATTGAGGTTTCCAGGAATTGATAAACCTTTAGGGAAGAGATGTGGGTTAATTGTTTCAAAAAGTATTTTGACTTTGTGGGAAGCTCCGAGAGCAACAAGAGAACACGTAACAAGCAAGCAAAATAAGAAACAAAGAAAGTCAGTGGGCGCGCATCGGAGGTCCGCCCGATCCAATAGTGAAGACCCGAATGAAACGCTCATTGTTTCCAGGTGACAATGAGTCCACAGTATATACCATTTTTTTTGGAATAGAGATAAGGGTGAAATTTGCTTGTGCAGAAAAATCGCCACATGTTTTGAATGGTCGGCAAGTCTGCGGAAATCATAGAATTTGCATGAAATAATTTCATTCATCCTCTTGGATCAACATGGACAACTGAACTTACTGTATTTTTTATAGAAATAAAACATACAGGCAGTTAAGCAATCGGCTATCGTCCATTGTCTGCTGTTTTTCATACGATTTCGTTATTTTTTAAAACTGGTAACGAAATTTTTGCACACTACATGCATCATTTTTGTTTTGTTGTCGTTGTTTAAGCTACGCAACTTGTTTCTTATGTGAGTTGTATTTTTATTAGCGCCACCTGCAGTCCAAAGCTTTTTCATTCCCATAATCCAATACAAATGTTACTTTTGATAATGAGGAACAGTAGCCGGCAAACATCTTGAAAATTTTCGGCGTAGTGGGGGAAAGTTTGCGCACGTACCATTCCACCAACGAGATCCAAATTTTGTCTTCTGCGCATTCCCCCACTACGCCAAAACTTTTCAAGAAGTTTGCCGGCAACTGTATCTATATTTTGATTGGATTTTTTAATGCAATATTCTTTATACAGGGTTATTTGTAAAACATTAATAACCTCGCAGGGCTATATTCCTGCCTTGATTATGAGTCGAAAATGTTCAAGCTATTATGACCTAATATCAATAGTTTTGGAGATATGCGACATCAAAGTTTGCATTTTTTTCCAATATTTCAGACTTATTTTTTGTAAAACGTTGGACTATCTTTACAGTTACTTATATCGAATATGAAAAATTCATTTTCTTTAATACAAGTCAAATAAAAAAATAAAAACCTTCGAATTCCAATTGGAAAACATTCCAATTAGAATTTATTCAGGGTTTTTATCATTTTATTTAACTTGTGTTGAAACGAATGAATTTTTCGTAATAGATTTGAGTTACTGTAATGATAGTCCAACGTTTTACAAAAAATAAGTCATAAATATTGAAAAAAAATGCAAACTTTGATGTCGCATATCTTCTTAACTATTGATATTAGGTCATAATAGCTTGAACATTTTCGACTCATAATCAAGGCAGGAATATAACCCTGCGAGGTTATTAATGTTTTACAAATAACCCTGTATATGAGATTCTTCTGAATTATTAATATTACACTAGAATACGCCTGAAACTTATGTCGGGAAATATTCTTTGCACTTTGGGTGAAATGTTGACAGTTATGGAGATAAGCGACATCAAAGTTAGAATTTTTTTCAACATAATATATCTGTAAATTATCTCTCTTCTTCTCTATCTTATCTTCTTCTTTTGTGTACGTATCATTCGTACACGTATCTTTTGTAAAACGTTATAAAGTCATAGTAATTTATATGGGATATCAAAAATTCATTCGCTTTGATACAAGTCAAATACAATTATTAAAACCTTGCAGAAATTTGAAGAACATTTTTGAAAGGTTTTTGTCTTTTATTTGATTTGTATAAAAACGACTGAATTTTTGATATTGCGTATAAGTTATTATAGAGATAGTCCAACGTCTTACAAAAATAAATCAGAAATATTGAAAAAAAATGCAAACATTGAGGTCGCTTATTTTTATAAAGTTTAAATAATATTTTCTATTCAAAATTAAATTAAGGAAACCTCCCTCTCGCCCCTATTTCGACTATAGACTATATAGACTATTTCAGGAGTATTGAAAAGGTAGGACCCATTACAAAAAGGTATGGGAGGCAGGATTATAGTCCCTGCAAAGGTGAAAATAAAATACAAAGTAGTTAAAGTATGTAGGTACATAAAAATATAAAAAAAGTCAAGACAAGACAAGCATATTCTATTAATAAACAAATTTTGCGATAATTTTAATCTCTAATTCATCCTTCTGACGAAATTATTTAGATATCTACTTCAAATCGCGTTTCAAAAAAGATTAACAGCCTAGCGGTAAGGTAAATCGCAAAATACGAACGCGACCACCGCTGTTTTGAATTTGACAGGGCGGGACGGGAAAATTCTAAAAACAGGCAAACAAAAGCAAATTGAAGCTTGTAATTTAATGCTTGTAGTTTTAATTAATCCCTTAGGCAAGCAGAGCAAAGCTATGGGCTAGGACATGCAGAATTATTAAATATACCAATATTTGTGAATCATTGAAGAAAACTTCACAATAACACAACACCCAGCAGACATGACACACCCGACACAGATAAGACCTTGATGATAAAGCGATGTTTACATTGTTTATATTGCTTGCAATTTTCTATGTTGCGATTTATATTAGTTCGTTAGTATACTAAAGTGCAGTAAGGCTAAAATAGCTTGCAGCAAGGTTGGCGCTTCAGATAATTATGGAATTTGCATCTTTATGAACATATTTAGCACGTACGCAAATTCATTAACGCAGCCGTCTCGTGTTAAAAATCCAGGGTAGATTGTTTCACGCTATTTTTCCAACCAACTTTGCTTGCTTCAACGTTTTATCTCGATGCCTACTTGAAGACAAAATATTTCTCGCGGTCGATGGCAAGCATCGATGTGATCTGGCTCGTGATTGGTCAAATTCGCCTCAGCTTATCGTATTCTTTTGACTATTATAAACATATAAACGTAGGACCTGCATTCGGATGAGTATCCCACGCTAATTGTTTATATTTAGAGTCAACGAAATCTTTCAAATCGAGTCTTGACCGACCGAGCTCGTAAGCCCTATGAACATTCAAAGACTTCCATAACTACTTTCCCAAAAATATATAATTTCGTCTCTATGAGACATCTATAATATATCTTGGTTAAATCATCACTCGTAAAACGGTCATCTTAGCTTTGGACTATTGAGTCGTGACTTCACGGTGTGAAAGATTTCTCTGTCGCACGATGCGCAGCATTTCTTTGCATCCTAAAATTCGCTCTCAATGCTCCTAAGGAAATAAAATTCAAAAAATCTGTCATTGCCACATCTAACCTCTTAAGCCGGCACTACACTACTCGCAAAGTCGGCCGAAGTCCGAGGTAGGTAATCCGAAGTAAGTGTCCACACTGCGAGGACTCAGCTGCCCATAGAATAGTACTCCGCACGAACTTCGGGTCACTTCGGATTCCTTTGACTCGGCCCAAATACCGACAACTTTCGGAAGTCGTCCGCGGTGACCCGAAGTAACACGAAGTACCCCATCCACATTATCGAATTCGCTTCGCTTCAGCCGACTTCGCTAGTAGTGTAGAGGCGGCTTTACCAATTCAGGAATTCGAGGTCACACAATGATATGTCTTATCTATAAACTAAAGATGGGAATTTTAATTCAATTGACTGAACTGTCGTTCATCGAGTCATTCAGTCGCGTGAAATGTTCACTTTGAATCATTCAATCGTTCATTTGCCTATTGCTTGCCCAAGGTAAATTGGCGTTCGGCGAAATTGGAACTAAAATCCGTCCCGCCCGCACCCGGCGGTAACCCCTCGCCCTGTCATTCACTTCATTCTGGTCTTTGAGCGCGAGCTGTGTCATCTTGATTACCAATATACACTGAATTATTATGCCCAAAATACCAGAAACAAACAGTCCGGGATGGTACAAGAACAATTGCCAATGAAGTATTAAAGTTATGCGAAACTTAAAAAGCAAATAATTGACCGATATTGCCGTTTGACAGATAGAGCGGCCGCCGCGGAGCGCGCTGTTACCCGACCAAATTTCTATTAAAGGCTCTGACACCGGTCACCGGACATTCAGTACATTATGTATTGTGTAATAAATTTACACCCTGGCAAATTCTGTTACGCGACAAAGGCGCCCTCTCTCGCACGCCAATTTATAGTGGTACGTCTATACCAAGGTTTTTCTGACGTGGGGGCTGGGGTTTGAGAAAAAGTGCTAACGGGGAATAAAAGGAGGATAAGTGAACTGTTTCACTTGCCTACCCAAAAAACAGCATGGGGGCATGGTTCCTTATTTTTCCAAAGATTTCAATATTCACCTATTACAAAATTTTTCCTGCCTAGGGGGAGGGGAGTACGATTGACCACCAAAGATTTCGTCATTTATTTCGCCAAAAAAAATTCTCTGCCTGGGGGGAGGAGTTAGGATTGATATTTGGCATTTAGGATTTGAAGAAGGATAAACAATGAATTTCCACAAATACTCGTCGTTTTCAAAAAACAATATTTCCAACTCCCGAACTAATATCATTCGTTCATTCAGTGAAGAGAACTGTTTTAAAAGAACAGTTCGTTCACGAAGACCCATCTCTACTATTAACTGTTGCAAATTAATATCACAATCATCTGATATTATCGTGTCGTCGATGTCAGTCGGGTGTTATATGAAGTGCCCTTAAATAATTCACAAATAACGGTAAAATTAATGATTTCTGCTTGTGTGATGGCTTAATTAAAACTGGAAAATTACAAACTTCAATGCGCTTTTGTTTGATTATTCCGAGAATATAACCGCCCGCCCTGTCTTATCAGAACATTTTTAGAACATTGGTCACGTTCATATTTTAAGATAGTTAAATCATTTTGTATAATAGGTAGGTAATTACTGTTTTAGTTTTCCGATTTTTTCTATGAATGTGTCATTTAATCGTGTTCATGCAACACACCTAGGGTGGTGTTGGGTTCATGCAACTCACCACCTGGACACGGTGTTGGTTCATGTATGGTCCATGTTATATTATCTTATCTAAGGTCCATGTTAGTATCATTTTAAGCTCATTTGTCAGTAGTTTGGTAAAATCGACATTGGATTTATTATTAAATGTATTTTGGGATATAAAATTTATAATCGGAGTGAGGCAATACAGTAAAGTACAACCAGTTAATAATATACTTTTAATATATAATAAATAAAAATAATTGTTTTTATCAACAGCTTGGTGACGCGGATAAAAAAATTGAACATCCATAATACAACTACAAATTGTTAAAACATTAAATGACTAACACTTTTTAACATTTAATATGTTTTTTATGAATAGCTTATTTACGAACTATAAGTATTTTAAATTTCGTACAAAAATGAGGATTTTATTTTTAAATCTTTGACAAGATAAAAATAAATGGATTAGCGGCCAAAGTATCAGATCAAATATTGATGAAAGGGAATACTAGAGTACATTTATTTATAGTGTTGCACACATTTTAATCAAAACATGTTCTTTTATAGCACGCGCCCGTCAACAATCGTTATGTTGGTATTGATAGGTTGGTTCTCCTGTTCGGAAACTATCAATTAGCGAAGGGAAAAACTACATTTCAAAATGAAGACTACAACACACCAGTTTGAAGATTACAAAGTGTACACTACAATTGTAGTAAAAACTACATGAAGTGAAGCAATTGTAGTACTACGAAATGAAGTGAAGTAAATGAAGTGAAGTAATGAAATGAAGAAATTAAGTAATTGTATTCAAACCATGGAGGGGGGGGGGTTGTTACAGTTTCCACAGATTTCTTCATTTATCTACATCAACTGCCCAAAAATTTCACGTAAACAATGTACTATTTAAATTATGTTTCTCATACTTTCGATAACTTTGAAGTGTGTGTACTTTGTAATGTTCGCTTTGAAATGAAGTGTACTATTTGAAGTATATACTTTCAATAACTTTAAAGTGTTTGTAGTTTGTAGTGTGCACTACACTTCAAAACGTGTGAAGTGTGCACTTCAATGTAATGTACATTGTAGTAGTGAGTACAGACCAGACCCATCACTACTATCAATCGCGATATTACCTACAGAAATAGAATTCAGAGCTCGCAGCTGATAAACCGGCGATGACGTACCATCAACATAATATCAGAGATCACTCAACCACAAATGTAACAATCCTTTCAAATTAAACGAAAAAGGAAAATACCCGAAAGCAATTTTGACATGGACCTCGACATAATTTTCCTTAATTAAAATTTGTTGAGGGCCAAAAAAACATAAATCACCAACGCCAGAGATTTTCTGAATTTTTTGTGATTTTTCTTTTTACGAAAAAACCATGAAAACATAAAAAAACACACATTCATATTATTTTATCGTAATTGTCGTAATGCAATGATTTTTTTATCGTTTAAGTAAAAAAAAAATTTTCAATTCCGATAATGTTGCCAGCGCAAAATTATACGAAAAATAATAATATATTTTTATTTGTTTATTAGAGATAACACTACTATTTTTATTTGATGCCTACCTAATAATCTTCTTCTGTGTGGTATATTTTGTTGCACCGCACGGCACACAACGGAACATCACACTCATAAAACATAAATATGATACACTTTCACACACACATATTTCAAATAAACGCAATATAATTACGTGTACTTTTGTTAATAAATACCTGTTAGTATTCAATTGAATCATAAACCAATAAAAATTGACAAATATCGCAAAACATATCGTATATATTTGTGTATACGTGTACAAATAAATCGAAAAAAATAAATCGTATTTCCCGCGCACATTGTGCGTGACCTTGAATGACGGAATATTTGAATTTCGATTGCACAACACGCGTGCTGGGCGACATCTACAGCTTTCCTATACGATTTTGACGGCAGAAAACTTCTGTTTTGATCGTTGATTTAAAATATAATCGGTGATGTTTTTGAGTTGAAAATGGAACGACAGACCACCACGGGATTTCTCCATTGGAAAAAATCACGTTTTTCAAATTCGATACGCGGCCGTCGAGAAATAATTAATTTTGTGCCTGTCGCATACATCCGACGTGGCACTCTGGACCCTGTCATTCTCTGTGGCACAGGTCCGACGTGGCCCCACGCTCATTAATAAAATGTCAAAAGTCCATCCATCCCATAAATTTTTAGCTTACCGGAAATTTGACTGGAGTAGAATATCTTTATTAATATTGTCACGTGTCGTGGCTGCGGGAGGAATTAATGAAAAAGCAGGAATTTAATAACGGATTTATTAATTACTGATTAATTAATTAATCAAACGTACAAAGTCACTTAACACCATTTGACTTAACGCTATTATTGTAATTAAAGTGTTTCGCAAATTTATCATTCGTAAATAGACACTTTATAATCGCTTTAACACTTTATTCACCATTCACTAGAACATTCCATCCAATTTCCGCACTATTATTTGCTCCGGCTTATTTCGCTACGTAAGAACTTTCCAGATTATTCGCTGTCGAATTATCGCTCGGTTGGCCACACTGGCTCGCAAGCGTGCTAAAAACAACAACCACTCTACTCCCGGGCGCGCCTTATTTATATCTGGCTAGTGCTGATATCGAAACTTTTAAGAGTTCCTTGTTTAGGAGTAGTTTCTCGTGGCTTCCAGGTTTTTATAGATGTTTCTCGATGCTTCCCGAAAGTCCTGGATTACGCTAGGCCGTTCTGGAATCTTCGATAGTGTTGTGATCATTTCAAACAACTGTCACTTGATATGAGTGCGTGATTTTTTTTAGCCTCGTTACAATATGAAATAAGATCACTTATTTTTAGAAGATATACTTCTTTTGGTGCATTTAGGGTAAAACTTTTATTGTAACGGTAGTTTCGCAAGTGCAGCGTACATGTGAGACCATAAAGTTAGTTAAAATGAAATTTTAGTATGCAACGAAATGTGTAACCAGAAGAAGCCATCAAAAATGTGTAATATTTCATATATTGTTTATGGTATTTAAGTAACTGTCAAAAAATTATTTATTTAAATGTTATGTTATGTTTATATTAATTTATATAGCGCCATTTTTTGCGTAAGAGACGCTTCAAGGGCGCTTTACAGGTGCGACATCCTGAAAAATTTGAATTTAGTATTCCAGCAATATAAATAATCTATTGTCGACCATCTTGAATCGAGTAAGAATCATAAAGATGCTCAATTCAAAAGCTATCGAACGATTGGTTATTGAATTGAAAATTAGAACTGTTTATTGTATTACGATTTTAGCTGTGTAATGGAAATGGCAAAAAGGGGCTTCTCGTACATATTTCTGTATTTCATTTTATTGTCAATGTTTGACAGCGTTCAGCTGCGATTGACAGAATGTCGTCAGTTTGGAAATGTCCGCTGGTAAAACCTTGTAAGTACTGTGCGATTCTTGGCATCAGCTTTTTAATAATGGAGACGACGTCATCGATTGCGAAACCTCAGAGGAAGTCGCTGTGGTCGTGGTTATGTATATTTTTACATTTGTAGTCTTTTCTTTAACTAACCTCATAAATATGCCAAAGAATACAACACCAAAAGAAAATTTAGTGATTTGTAGAGAGATAGTGTAGAATAAATATGTTTTTTCGTAGACAATCAACAATATTCTATACGATGGGATTATTTAATTCTGCTTGCAAAGCTTCTATGGCGTCTCATCCACCAATCGAGGTCACACACACAAACGTAGCGACTCTGCTGCATAGACTAAACTGAGGCTCAGCAAGGTACACGAGCCATCAACACAGGTCGATGCCCGGAGCACCGTCAGCACACGCATGCAGCCAGATTTCAAGAGAGTTATTTGAACCCAAAACATATAAAAATAGCCAATGCCCTATACGGGAATGTCAGTCCCTCAACTACCCCCGGCGTAGGCCGGAGGCCCTGTTCCGTCGAGTCTTTATTATCGTAATTATGTATAACTTGTAATTGTTTTATCGTGTGATAAAATCATCAAACATTCCACGAAGTTGGAGAATTCTAATGATCCTAAAGCAACCTTCACCTTATTCATCGATCACCACAAAATTGGTGACAACCGACGCTCATCTTTACCTCCAAACTTCTGTCAGTCGAATGCTTGTGAGTTATCAGACGTCAAAATATTAATGTTTCTTATAAAATGGTGACAAATTTAGTAGTATTTTGTTCGCATTGTATAAGAAATGTAATTAAAAATATTGTAGAACATTTTCAAACCATTTTGACACTTACTTAAAACTCAAGCTTGACTGGAGTCCCGTTTGTACCTCGCTCCGGCCTCCGATCCTATTTTCGATGTTCCGGTACCCAAAAGCCAAACATCTGTGAATATTTGTAATTGATTTATGCAATGTACACTCTGCTCTAACATTATAATGATTTGAACTGTTAGACAACTAAATAAATAAATCCCTCTTCGGAGACACGCGATATAAACCAGTTCCAAGCAAAAGAACAAACCCCAGTGCCACAAAAAAGAACGAAGCATGTTTATTTAATACTTGTACGACGTGTGCACTAAAACTTAGCTTTATTGCAAAAGATCGTCTAAAATTTAATAGAATTTTTAGATGCTTGAATGAATTAGTTTGAATAACGCGACACATTCCAATTTTACAGCTGTTGATGATAATTTATTGTCAAACAGCATATTGTGTGGTATGTGCGCGCGTCCGTGTTGATAAACTGAAGGCCAGAAATATAAAAAAATCAATTCGTCCAAATTTATTTTGTTAATAACATTACGCATTTTTATTACAGGTCTTCTAGGGACAAAGAAAACTGAAAAAATGGCGTCTTCAAAATTCAATGAACTCGCCATTAGCCACCTTAGCGCAGAACAGAAACATCACTTCCTGGAGCAAGTGGTGGCAGAAGACAAGGTGAAATCTTTTTACAATGCCATCAGTTCTGGAGATACCACGCTCGTAGACTTGCTAGTCAGGTACAAAGGTCTGGAAGAACTGCCCCGAGTGTTGGAGAGCCTTCTAGCCGAGTCTTACGCCCGGTTGAAGATTCAAAATGTCCCTCTCCCGAAAGATATGCAAATCTTCGTGGAGTCCAAGCTGATAGACCTAAGGTTTTTCACAGATAAAGATGAGGAAAATAAAAAAAGTGCGAAGGTTTCTTTAGAAGATGTAAAGAACAGAATCAATTTCATTTATTTGCACGCAGAAAGAATGAATCTGAAGTTCAGAGAAACAGGGAATGGATTGAACAGAGAGTTCATTTTGTTGGGACGCTTTATTGCTCAGAATATTCGCATCCTAAAGCGACAGCTGAAGGGAACCTACACCAAGCTGCCCTGGGAGGAGATGGAGTTCCTCCTGGTGTGCTTCAGCTCTGCGCTCTGCAAGCCCCGGGATGCCGACATCATCTACATGCTGGTGCTGGACCAGGCGAGGCTTTTGAATCATCTGAATTGCTTCGTCACTAAACTACGCGAGGTAGAAAAAGTCTTGAACGTAAAAGACGTTGGTATAAAAATAGCTTTGGGCAATCGCAGTTCCATCATTCGGAATATTCTAAATGGGTGCCCAAACTTCAAAGATGGGAGCCCTGGCTTTGAAGATCTGTACAGCGACCACGATCTGATGAAGAGTGTTTATTCTTTGAAGAGGATAAAGTCTTATATCCGACAGGTCCTGGACATCGATCCAGATGCAGGAATGGAGGAAGTGGAGACCCTAGTTTTGGAAAGAGCTTTGCAGGTAGTGATTGTGCATTTTGCCCTGTTTACAGTCTTGTACTACAAGGATTGTACTTAATGTGTATTTAATGTGTACTCTGTTCTCCAGGTGATCGGCGAGTCTCTGAAGAACACCCCCGACTCTCCCAACGTGTCAGAAGAGGTCCACTATTTGCTTGCCCGGCAGGCTCCCAGACAGGCGCGCGAGCTGATCACCACCCTGCGCGACTGTCTCTCTCATTCACGCAGCTACACTCGCAGGCCCGAGCAGGACGCCCTGTTTCGTCAGCGGTTGCGAGAGGACCTCCGCAAGATGGATGCGGAGATCACTTACATCCTTGACATGAAAAAAATGGACGCTCTTCAAATATTTCTCAACAAAATAATGCGTTGCCGTGATATGGACGAACTAAATGTACTCGTCCAAGGAATGGATGGTTTTCAAGAAAAAGATTGCTATTTAAGTAATGATTATACGTCGGAACTTCTTCAAATGGCAAGAGCGCTGTTGGAGTCATTAAAGGAATTAATCTTGGATAAAACTGGAATGACAGATCTCTTCGACAAAGCTGAAAAAACCCTTCATTCGGAAGAGAATAGGATGAAGGAATCAAGAGTGAGCTATGCAGAGGGGATCGACAACATAGCAAAAATCATCAAGAGTGTCTCTGCAGGCAGCGATATTGTGAAAATTAAAAACATGACCAAAATGTGCCTCTTCTGTATGATGCCAGAAAATCAGCCAAAAGAGTTCAACAGAATCGTTTCTATTATAGCCCAGATTTGTTCGCATGCCACTCAGAAGCATGGGCACCACTCTCTAGAATGGAACGAGTTATTAGAGAGCATTTCATACAGGGCGTTCGTTCTGGTCTACTTTGAGGCTGGAAAGATCGATGGAGTCGACGAGTTCAGAAACACAATCGAGGGCAATTCAGAAAACGACAGCGAAGCCCACCAGAAGGTGAAACAGATATTCGACGACGTGATCAATTCCTTAGATAAAGAAATTAACAGGACGACATTGCGAGAGAAGTTTGAAAAAAGTAAAGCATTGCACGTCGCTCAGAGAGAACTTATCCAACACTTTGATTCGAGATTGAGAGGAGAATCAAATGCCTTTGACAGGTTTGATAGTTGTGTCGCAAAACTTTGTCTAAAACATAAAAACACTAAAGACTTGGAGAAGTTCTACGAGGAGAACGATTATGGCAAGTGCAAGTCTGCCATACAAAAAATCGAGGACCACTATGGCACATTTGTCCGGAAAGTGGAAGAACTGAGTTTTTTCTCCCGAAAGAAATACGCGGAAGCTTGCGAAGATTTCTTCAAAACTTTGAAACCGAAAGGAAAGGAGGATAATGAAAATTTAATCAGAATTGTCAATGAACATATCAAGAAGAAGAACCAGGAAATTTCTTCTTATTTCAGCTCGAGACTGTCAATATTGGACGGACTCCTGGGCAGCGCCATCGCCGAGCCGCGAGGACCGCACTGCGTGGCTGTGGAGATGCTCGCTCTGGAGCTGACCGAGATTCTAGACAACGTCTCCTTGTTCGGGGACGGGACACAGTTCCTGGACGATCTCTCGCCCGTTTTGGTTGGGAAGAATTTACGCAATTATCTGGCCCACGGAGACCCTCTCATAGACAGCCTATACTCCAGCCCCCACACTGCCGTCACGCGCGCTGCCTCGCTGATGGTCCGGGAGGGCGGTAAGCTGGTCAACCTAAGCGGTACGCTTATCGGGGGTAACGTTGTCGTTGACTTCAGCCAACTGCAGCGGATGTACGACGTGTGTTTAGGCGTCGCTGTTTGCCAAAATGTCATGTTCTTCGCTATCGTAAATGGAAATAAGAATCTCTTGAAAGATTGCGTTTCGAACGGAGCCGATGTTAGAGGCGCAGATTTTGAAGGATGGACAGGACTGCACTATCTGGCTGCTTCCAACAGCACGCAGATGCTAAATTTCTTCTTAGAGCATAATGCAGATATAGATGCTCAAGATGTTTACGGCAAAACTCCCATTCTGATTGCTTGTAATTTTGGGAAGATAAACATGATCCAAGAACTTATAGAAATTAAAAAAATGTCTGATAGAAATACCATTGCTGACCGGAACACATTATTACATTTAGCATCGAGGCTTGGTCGAGCAGATGTTGTATCCGGGTTGCTGACCGATGTGAGTGTGAATACTGAAAATATGTGCCTCACGACATCTCTGCTTCTGGCGTGCGAGGGCGGTCACGTGGCCGTGGTGCAGCTGCTCCTGGGGGCCGGCGCGGCGGTCCAGCCTCTCCCCGCCAGCGGGGAGACTCCGCTGCTCCTGGCGGTGCAGAGCGGACACCACGACGTAGTCCGGCTACTCCTCGAGCGGGGGGCTGCAGCCTACTGTAAGGATGAAACAGCGGGGCAAGACAAGAAAGCCGAGACACTTCTGCACATTGCGGCCCGTAATGGTCACAGAGAAGTCATCAAAACTCTTCTCAGCCACGTAGATAACAGTGTATTGATGGACTTTATTAACGCTCCGGCTAGGAACGGATCTCTCGCCCTGCACCTGGCGGCAAAAAAGGGGCACGCGGAAGTTGTGGAGGAGTTGCTGGCTCGCGGGTGCTCTATTGACGAAGAGGATGAGTACGGACAGACAGCCCTACACGTGGCTGCAGCGAATCGATTTACGACAGTCATAAAATTGTTATTAAATAAAGGAGCTGCTGTTAACGCAATTGATGATCGTCATCAGACTAGTCTTCATTTGGCAGTGCTGAGCGGGAATGCTGAAGTTGCCCAGGAACTGCTCGATCGGGGCAGCGATGTGCGGGCAGAGACCCAGGAGGGCTACACGGCGCTACACATCGCCGCAATATGTGGTCACATGGAGATTCTTCAGATGTTATTAGATCGTAGAGCCTTGACAGAGGTCATCAGTCATCATGGAGTTAATGTCCTGCATCTGGCCATTCAATATTCACATCCGAAAGTCGTGAAGTATCTGATAAATCTTGCGAGGAAAACAAATCAGTGTAGGGATTACGTAAACTGCACGGATAAAAATAACTCGACCGCTTTGCATGTGGCAGCAGCGGCAGGAGACGAGGAATGCGCGCAGGAGCTCCTGGAGGCTGGGGCGATGATGGAGGCCCGGGACACCAAGCACTTTACAGCCCTGCACATTGCCGCGAAGTATGGAAAGGTGGCCGTTATGCGATTATTAATAGAAAATGGTTGCGACATAAACGCCACTATTCCGGGTTGCAATAATTCCGCTCTGATCTTCGCCGTGTACCATGACCACCTGGAAGCTGTCACTCTTTTGATTGAGAAAGGAATCAACATCGATACTGTCACCGAGAAAAATGAAACGGCTCTATTATGCGCGGCGGAGTACGGCAACAAAGAGATGGTACAAGCTATTCTGCGCGCGGCCAAGGGAGATGTTCAGTTTGTGAACACTCCAGACCGAGACTTCCAGCAGACAGCTCTTCACATTTCTGTGAAACTTGGATGCAAGGAAATTACATCGCTGTTACTGGATGCAGGGGCTGATGTTGAAGCCACTGCAAAGTATGGTTATACGCCTTTGATATTCGCAGCAATCAAAGGTTACTTGGATATATTTTTGGCTCTCCTTGACAGAAAAGCCGACGTAAATATCGCTAATAAAGATGGCAGCACTCCGCTACTCTTCGCGGCCGCAGGCGGTCATCTGCTGATTGTAAAGAAGCTTCTGGCTCTTGGGGTGAACCCGCACCAGACTGACTCAGATGCGCTTACAGCCCTGCACTGGGCCGCGAGGAACGGACACAAGCGGGTCGTGGAGTTCCTTCTGAAGTCGAAGCTCGATATTGATGCAGAAGACAAGGATGGCTACACTCCTTTGCACTACACGGCCAAGAACGGCAACGACGATATTACCGAACTTCTGTTAATAAAAGGAGCCAGTGTCAATAAGCGCACTGCACATAACTGCACTCCCTTGCATTGTGCGTGTCAGAGCGGTAATTTGAAAGTGGTAAAATTGCTTTTGAGAAACGGTGTAGACGTAACAACTATTACAAATTCCACAGCGCTGCAATTAGCTGCAACTGATGAGAGCGTCACTGAACCCTCACTGCAAGTCGGTGCTGAAGTCGACGCATTGGACAACTCCGATAGCTCCGCCCTGCACTGGGCGACCTGGGCTGGGCAGAGGGAAGTCGTCTCGCTCTTGCTCGACCGTGGAGCAGATCCCGAGTTAAAAAACATGGAGGGTATGACGCCGCTGCTTCTTGCAGTTACGAAGGGCCACAACAATGTAACGAAGGAGCTATTGGGCCGAGGAGTCAACGTCAACGCCTCGGATCCTACCAAAATCACAGCTCTTCACATGGCCGCTCACACAGGCAATGGAGAAATTGCTCAGTGTTTACTGGATAACGGAGCCAATGCGAATTGTACGGATGAAGGAGGTTTAACCCCACTGCACTCATCAGCGATCGCGGGGTGCCCCGGCTTGGTGGGCATTCTAGTCTCGCGCGGAACCAATATCCACGCTGTGGACCGCAGCGGCCGGACTGCCCTTCATCTCGCTGCCGCATCAGGAAAGTTGGCAGTTGTCGAGGAGTTGGTGAAGTTTGGCGCTCTGGATTGTAAAACAGCGGACGGACAGTCCGCCCTGAAGTTGGCTGAGGTCGTCGGTCATACGGACGTGTTTGAATTCTTGAGCAGTTGTTGGACCCTGTCGAGGAATGAGATTTAGTATCGAAGGCTTGGTCGTGGGTGCCTCAATCAAAGTGCTACAAAGTAAAGAAAATATTATTAAAAACACACAACCTGACCGGTGAAGTTCTGTAAAGAGACAACCCAGCTGCAATATATAAATACAATCATAATATGTGTATTGTGAATACTTATTTTATATAAACTATTGCAATTTTGCATATTATATTTTTTAATAAGTTAATGCGTATCCATCCCGACGAAAATCAATAATACCTATCGAAATCGGATGACGTTAATTTTTTTTTCTGTAAGTTGGTAATAAAAGAATTTATATTTCCTAATATAAACACAATTACATACAATTACTATAATTTCATTCATAATTACATACGATTATTATTATTTCATCATATTTTTTTTTGCTCCCTCTTAAAATTTGTTATATTTTTTCATATATTTGTGTCCCTGGGTAGTTTAATATGTCTACAATTTCATTCCAATGCTCGTTTGAATTTCGCAATCTCGTTTTCTTTCTTAAAGTTAATCTTATTTTATCTTTTCTTCTTGTACAGTGGTCATGTTCATGTTGCTTTTTACTCCCTTTGTATTAACTCGTGGCGTCTGCTTGCTTGCTTGCCGGCTTGCCGTCAACAAAAACTTTGAATCGATTTTTTACCCTTTTCCCGCGATCCCATCGAGCTAAAACTTGGCAAGTAGACTCGTGGCGACGATCAAGAAGATCTATCAAATTTTCGTTAAAAAAAATAATAATTATAGTATAATTTCGGATTTTTAGAAATTTTATTGGTATTTTCAAATTGGAATCATTAGAAAAGTTTGATTAGCAACGGCGGCCCGATAACGTCGCGGAATATTTTCTAAATTTGAATTACTCCGTCGGTTTACATAATAGGTACTTCACTACGAATGTCGAAAATCTAAATTGACTGACAAATGTTTTTAGAATTTAATCTTCAAAGCATGAAGTGTCTTATCAAAGCTCAACATCTGACATTTTAGAAATATATTAAATTACTGTAAGTTTAGTGTTATGTTATATGTTTTAATTCGTCTTTAATTGTTGTTATATTTTACAAAGAAAGGGAGTATAATAAAAATTTGGTTTTTATGGGTTTCTTTTTTTTGAGTATTTTTCTAAAGAATTCAGAAAAGAAAATAAATTTTATTCAAGTACATAACATTTAATTATTTTTTTAACTTTCTAACATCACTTTCGTTTTCGTGAATCAATTTATTTTTAATATAATTCTTAGTGATTTTAATTTTTAGTATTTTATTCCGCTTTTGATCTCCGTATCCAGGGTCCAGATTATCAGTAATAATACTGCCCAAATTGTTGGGTTATATATCAAAAAATAATTTTGAGGGATGGTCGGGCGATGCGAGCGAAATTCAGCTTCAACGAGAACTTTTTCTCATACCTTCCCTTGCAGTTAGTATCATATTTTGTATGGAAAAGTATCAAATTTAAATTTATTCGTTAAGCTTCATACATTTAAAAAAATTATTTCCATAGGGAAAGTTCGGTGTTCATGGAATGAGAGAGCTATTGGTTGTTAATTTTATAATTTATTCGTCAACCGGAGTTAAGCTCGGGATCAAGTGAAGATATACAGGCTACAGTTACAAGAAGTAAATGATGAACAAAAAATAGACACTCAACTGTAAACGTGTCGCCATTTTTTGTCTCCCTAGCGAGTTTCTTTGTTCTCGTATGTTTACGGGCGCGGCGGTTTAATTATGTTAACGTAAACAAATCGCTGAACCCACCGGGATGGCGCAGGGTCGGACAGGCATAGCCGCATGTTTTAAATACATATTTATTTCTTAAACAACATTAACTAAATAAATTAAAGAATTACCATACCAAAGATGTTTTGAAACTGAAAAAAATGCTCCGTTTTGTATAACTGTTAACAATTATCTTTAATTAATAAAAAATATTTTAAAATCGGCCTGTTAGTTTTCTTACTATTTATGTTTTAAAGGAGACTGCTTTTTAGGTGGTTTTTTAAACCCCCTTTACATACTTGACACTTTTACTTGATGAAATTAAAACAGTGGACTTACTTTATTAAAATAAACACAAATAGGTAAAAATCTTTCCCGAATTCCTGATTTTAAAAGAAGAAACCCTGTCTATTGGGAATTGGGATACAATATACAATGGATAATGCCAGTATATATAAGACACATTTATACTGCAGTCAAGGTATTTATTTTGCGTAATTATTGTCTATTGGGAATTGGGATACAATATACAATGGATAATGCCAGTATATATAAGACACATTTATACTGCAGTCAAGGTATTTATTTTGCGTAATTATTGTCTATTGGGAATTGGGATACAATATACAATGGATAATGCCGGTATATTTAAGACACATTTATACTGCAGTCAATGTATTTAATTTGCGTAATTAAAGGAAACATAGCCTCTTTTCTAAGAATAGATGTTTTTTTTTATTTCGTTCCAAACAGAGTCCTTGAACTACCAATCATTACAGAAACTCATAGATTTATTTCAATACAAGTTAAATAAAATTATAAAAACCCTGCAGACATTCCAATTGGAATTGGAAGGTTTTTATTATTTTATCAATTGACTTGTATTAAAAGGGAATTATTTTTTTATATTCGATATAAGTTACTGTAATGATAGTCCAGCGTTTTACAAAAAATAAGTCAGAAATATTGAAAAAATTGGGCGTGTACTTATTACCACACGATAAAAGTGAAAACGAAGTACCTACTACGTTTGATTCTCAGATTACCGGAAAATTTATAAATATGGATATTCCTTTATTGGATTATAATTCAGAAAATGAAAATCATAATGATGAATATCGCGCAGAATTCTTACAGGCCAACAGATCATCAGCAACTTAGAGTTCTTGGACACGAGACAACAATGATCATATGCTATTTCATAAATAGTATATTCAGAACGGATTTGGACATGCTTGCATATATTGCGATCTATTGTGGTTTGAAAATGACTTGAAAAACTTAAATGTTGAAAGTATGGAGTTTGTAAGGACATCTATTACATTAATTGTCCATTAGATTTAGTGTCGGAAAGATTGATTTCGTCCAGAATTCCATTTTTTTAAATATTTATTTATTATTTATAAACGCCCTACAGGGCTTTTACAAACAATAAGGTAAAGCGTAAATATATTTATAGAATGAATACTTTAAATGAAAGTGAAATGATTGCTCAAGAAATACAATCAAGAAATAATACAAAAATAATAATAAACATTTATAAAACTACCCTTAAATAAAGTACTAAAACACTTGTTTGATAAATGAAAAATGAAAACACAATTATTTTTTTTAAATACATTTTTATACCTTGTATTTAATATACAATACAAAAAATACAAAAAAACCTCTAATACAAAAAATTTGACTCATTTGAAAGGGCAATCATCGAAGCACTCCAAAACGCGCGAGTAGACTCTTGATATATACGATTAGTAAACTTTATATATGAAAATGCAACTATGAGTGTTATAATTGACGACGACACTAGAACTGAAAAAATAAAAATAGAAAAAGGTGTCCGACAAGGTGACACAATCTCGCCTAAACTCTTCACGTTATGATGTATTTAAGACCCTGAATTGGGATAAAAAAGGTGTGAAGATAGGTGGCACATATTTAAGTCACCTAAGATTTGCTGACGACATAGTAGTTGTAAGTAATAATATCAAAGAACTAAGTATAATGCTAAAAGAACTACACGAGCGTAAGTTCGAGCAAAGTTGGTCTTAAGATGAATATAAAGAAAACAAAAATTTTGATTCCAGAGAACAAAGTCATCACTATCAATGATAATAATATTAAAACAGTAGATGAATATATATATATACCTAGGACACAAGATAAAAATGAACAAAGATAAACAAACAGCAGAATTGCCAAGACGAATAGGAATGAGCTGGGCTTTGGCAAACTCAAACATATCTTCGAGAACAAAGAGATCCCAATTAGCCTAAAAAGAAAAGCCTTTGAATCGTGCATACTGCCAGTGATGACGTTTGGATTGGAGACTATGACCCTTACAAAGAAAAGTGTAGAAAAGCTCAAAAGCACACAACGATCCATGGAGAGATCCATGCTTGGAGTAAGCCTAAGAATTAGAAATGACGAAATTAGGCGCAGAACTAGAGTAGTGGATATCATGGATCGTGTAGCGAAGCTAAAATGGCAATGGGCAGGACACGTTGCAAGACAGGATACTACAAGATGGCCTCCCAGAGTTCTGAAATGGAGACCTTGGGAAAATAAAAGAGGCATCGGAAGACCTCAAAAGAGATGGGCCGATGTTATTGTCGCTGTGGGGGGAAAGAAATGGCTACAATTAGCCAACAACAGGGAAGAATGGAAAAATAAGGAAGAGGCCTATATGCAGCAGTGGAAAGACGAAGGCTGATGAAGAAGAAGAAGACCTCTAATACTCCTTCTCTATATACAAGTCTTCTGACTCTCATAGAGTTTGTTAAATAAATTGTTTTCATATTTGAAATGTTAATTAAATGATGTTAATTTTTGTAAAAAGAATAATAAATAATTAAATACTTTTATAAAAAAATGCTACACTGATTATATGCAAAACGAACGTAATGTTATTATATTAGTATAATACGTATCTAATAATAAAAACGTAATTATTGGAACGATGCACTCCCTGTCAGACAGTAAACGTGGCTGATGACGACTGGAGCCGAGTATACACGATTCAGTGCATCACATACCCGAGCGCGTTTGATGTCAAGTGGAGCCGAGTAAGGCCCAAGTTGTTTCAAGTTCGATCAAAGTAAGCGGTCGATTAAAGCATAGATTTTTACGAAAACGGATCGTCTGATTGGTGGAGAACGTAAAAATTTATGCTTTAAAAGAACGCTTACTTTGATCCAACTTGAAACAACCGGCCCTAAATCCGATCCGAGAGTGACCGTTCACTTTCATTCACTGTTCAGAAAGAACGCAAAATGCGCCTAAAGAAATTTTCACTTCAAAAATGCAAACTTAGATGTCCTCCATAACTATTGATATTAGGTCATAGTTACTTGAACATTTTCGACTCATAATTAAACCTGTATATTTGGGTGGTCACGACACAGCGAGTTAGTTTCGTTCAGATCTATCGTTTATCATGGCGAAACCGAATAGCAATATTATTTAGCAATATTATAATTAAAATAACTTGCTTTCATTCGTTACTGAACTGATGAAAGTGAACAGAACAGTTCATTCGTTCAGGAAAGTGAAGTTCTGAAAGAACAGTTCGTTCACGAATGACCATCTCTAATTATAGTCTGTTGCTGTTCTATGGCTTTTTCCAATATTATTATGCCGTCAAATTCAGCCGGGTGCTAAGTAAAGTTCCATTAAATAATTCACAAATGATGGTAAATTTAATGATTTTTGCTTGTGTAATGGCTTCATTTAAACTGGTAATCTATGAACTGCATTGCGCTGTTGTTTGATTATTTCGAGATAATGCCGTCCCGCCCTGTCATATAGGAATGTTCAAAACAACATTGGTCACGTTCATATTTTACGATTCACGCTACCGCTAAACGCTATGCTGTCTCTATTTTCTGAATTCTTTTTTCGATGAATGTATCATTATTCGTGCTTATATTAATATCATATTAAAGCTCGTTTTACAGTATGTATGTTGGTAATATCGACATCCGTTTTATTATTAATTTTGCTTAAAATTAGGGCTGTGTATCAAGAACAAAATGAATAATATATTAATCTTGTAATAAATAAAAATCATTGCTTTTATTAATAACTTGGTAAAGTGCAACAAAACCATTTATAAAGATACATAAAACAGCCATGCATATTGTTATTTAATTATTAATTAAGATAAATTATAGAAGTTTCACCGAAACGAAGCTGTCTATATGGGAATCGTGTATGGAAATCTCAATAGGGTGACCCAGGTCTTATGATTTGTACGAGCTGGCTTAAGTGACCACTACACAATGCAATGTTCACAATTCCACCGCAAGGACATCCACACATCAAAATTTTGAAAGTTGTATATACCTATCTATCAGTGGCGTGCAGTGGGTATAAACTTAGGTTATGCTGTGACCGACTATATACCTATATTAGAAATATATATATATATATATATATATACGCATATACCTGTAAGGGTATATACATTTAAAAAAAAAATTAACTATATATAATGAACTATTTTGAGTAGCTTCAATCCACAAAAATAACTGCACTATAAAAGAAGTATTGTAAACAATATTTCCTAAATAAATAAATAATTTATATAGGTATAGCTAATACGGCGAAAAATTCCAATATATTTCGAAGACGATTTATATATAATTAAATCGGGAACAATACTAATTTCAGATATACGTTTCTTTTCACAAAAATAAATCAAACATTTTATGATATCATTATGATGACAGATGACAGATGATATTTGTCGTATTCGTATTTACATTTACCACAGAAAAGACATAAAATTTACACCGAAAGTTTTGGGTGGAATTTGTAAAAAATAACATTTCTGCATGACGTGCGCCTGGCATAGGACCTTTCGAAGAAGGACGCTACTACACAAAACTCGCAGCATTAAAAATACACGATTTTTTTCTCGACTTGACTATATCTGTGGAACAAATTGGTTGGCGAAATAAATGAAGAATTGACATGAAGTTAAGCGCAGAAAAGTCGGAAATAAAACTTCTAGCCGTAGGACGAATTACGGCTACAATTTTAAATCGAAAAAAAACAGATACGTCACGTTAAATGGAAACGTCAGAAATAAAACTTCTAGCCGTAGGACGAAATACGGCTAAAATTTTAAATCAACTTTTTCTTAAGATAAGGATTATTTAATTAATTGTTACGCGCCAAATGTCACATCGCAGGGCAGCCACCACAAGATACAAAAAATTGTCACTAAGGGTGGTGGCTATGGAACCAGGGCGGAAGGGGCACACTATTCTTTTGAATCTCTAACGGATACATACACCGGTGTACCGCCATATTGTTGTGTTTTGTGTATATTAGAAATAAAAAGAAGAATACTCCAGCCCAATCGGTGTTATCAATAATTTTCACCTCTGCCCGTAATATAATATTTGTTTCTCAGAATCTTTACTAATGCACAGCTTTTTTGCTTGTACGCGCTGCACGCCACTGCTATCTATGGTTATATTTTTAAAGAATAAGAGAATAACACATTTAAGTTTTTATGCAGCGAATTTATCAACTCTTAAGTATAGGTCTTTACACATAACCTTGTAAATGAGTTAGTGTGGGTACAGTGTGTAATACGCGCATTGTTTCGTTGTGTCAAGTTTACGGATACGCCCCTCTCGTATCCGTAAATATAGCACAACGAAACAATGCGCGTATTAACGCACTGTACCCACTAACTCAACTGCAAGCTTATATGAAAAGACCTATTCCTCTATTTAATTATAATTGTAAACAGATTTTATAACTAATAATAATATGTTGTGGAATACTAGACAGAAAATGAAATTTTTGTTTAAAACGTAGTAATATATGTAATGTAATGTAATAGGTATGTATATGTAATATAATAATCAAGGATGGATATATTATATATCTCCCTTTCCCACTCCCCATTCCCCCTGATATATTTTCCATGCAAATCTGTACCGTTTGCCCGACATTACGCAAATTTTGCAAACTTGTTTTTTTGGGACCCGGCGGATAACACAGGCGACATTTGCCCCTCCTCTTTACCCCACCCCCACCCCATGATATATTTCTTTACACATCAGTACCGTTTGACCGATTTGACCCAAATTTTGCGTACTTATTCTTTAGAATCCAGCGGGTAACATATGCGACATTTACCCGCTCCCGTTTTACCTCACCCGCTCCCCTGATATATTTTCTTTACACATCTATACCGTTTGACCGATCTGATCGAAATTGTGTGTACTTATTCTTTAGGTCCCGGCGGAATGCATGGGCCACATTTCCCTCCTGGACATCCTGTCTATCCCAGCCTAGATTAAATGAAAACATTGTTTTTATTAGAGGCTTTACAAAACAATGGAACCTTTATTTCTCCCAAAAAACTTTTTAACTTTACCCTCAACCCGTGCAACATCAGATACGAATGGCTGGTATTCTATAAAAATAGATTACCTGAATTCCATATCGACTGCATGAGAATCAAGTGAATTGGGACATATAAAAAATGATGAATTGATTACTTTAGTTTAAATGAGTATACAATTCATTCTAGTTTTTGCGGCTGATGACAATTTTACTGTGGTTGGGTGGGGCCAGAACCTTCCAATTCGATATGCATACACGTTCATAAAAATTATAATATGATTTATTATCAATTTACACTTTTATTACAGGTCTACGATGGAAATAGAAAATAGAAACAATGGCGTCTGCAAATAACAATGACCTCGCTATCAGCCACCTGAGTGCAGACCAAAAACAGCACTTCCTAGAGCAAACGGTGACAGAAGACAACATGAAATCTTTTTACAATGCCATCAGTTCTGGAGATACCACGCTCGTAGACTTGCTAGTCAGGTACAAAGGTCTGGAAGAACTGCCCCGAATGTTGGAGAGCCTTCTAGCCGAGTCTTACGCCCGGTTGAAGATTCAAAATGTGCCTCTCCCGAGAGATATGGAAGTATTCGTGGAGTCCAAGATGATAGACCTGAGGTTTTTCACCAATAGAGATGAGGAAAATAAAAAATGTAAGAAGGTTTCTTTAGAAGATGTAAAGATCAGAATCACTTTGACTTGTTGTCACGTAGAAAGAATGATTCAGAAGTACTCGAGAGAAATGGGGAATAGCATCGATGGAGAGTTTATTTTGTTGGGACGCTTTATTGCTCAGAATATTCACGTCCTAAAGCGACAGCTGAAGGGAACCTACACCAAGCTGCCCTGGGAGGAGATGGAGTTCCTCCTGGTGTGCTTCAGCTCTGCGCTCTGCAAGCCCCGGGAGGCCGACTTCATCTACATGCTGGTGCTGGACCAGGGGAAGCTCTTGAATCACCTGAATTAGTTCATCACTAAACTTCGCGAAGTGGAAAAAATGCTGAAGGAAAAGGATGTCAACATCAAAATAGCTTTGGGTAACCGCAGTTCGATCATTCGCGATATTCTTAATGAGAGTCCTGGCTTTGGAGATCTGTACAGCGACCACGATCTGGTGAAGAGTGTTTACTCTCTGAAGAGGATCCGCTCTTACATCCGACATACCCTGGACCTCGATCCGAATACGGGCATGGAAGTGGTGGAGATACTAGTCATGGAAAGAACTTTGCAGGTACAGTAGTGAACGTGTATTCTGTTTTAAATACAATCTTGTACGGCAACGAACATATTTAACCTTCTGGTACTGGTAGTTAAAAAATAGTATCACAGGTCGGAGCGGGGTACAAAGTCACCCCAGTCAAATTTGCGTCTTAGTGAATTATAATAGTCTGAAAATGTTCTATGGTATTTTTAATTAAATACATTTTTATACAACGCGGAGATTCCACTAAATTTGTCGTCATTTTATAAAAAACTTTAGTATTTTAGTCCGTGGGCCAAAAGAAAGTATGCAAGCAGAGTGACGTGATCGTATCGTGTATAAAATTCCCGATGGCCTATGAAAAAACTTTTTTCTTTTTATTTCTATTCTATTTTTTTTCTATCTAACTACACATTACCATTTTATTTTCTTTGGGGGTTGTATTTTTGGGATATTTATAAGGATTACAAAGAATAACAACTCGATATCATTAATAATTATTAAATAGTTTTAAAATAATGTTTTTGGGGTTATACTGTTTCCGGTTCCGGAACGCCAGTGTTAATGTCTAAAATTATGTCCTCTAGGTGATCGGCGAGTCTCTGAAGAACACCCCCGACTCACCCAACGTGTCGGAGGAGGTCCATCATCTGCTGGCTCGGCAGGCTCCCAGACAAGCGCGCGAGCTGACCACCGCCCTGCGCGACTGTCTCTCTCACTCGCGCAGCTACACGCGCAAGCCCGAGCAGGACGCTCAGTTTCGTCAGCGGCTGCGAGAGGACCTCCGCAAGATGGATGCGGAGATCACTTACATCATCTACAGGAAAAAGGTGGACGCTCTTCAAATATTTCTCAACAAAATAATGCGTTGCCGAGATATTGACGAAATAAAAGTACTCGTCCAAGGAATAGACGATTTTATAGAATATGATAGTTATTTAAGTAATGATTTTACATCGGAACTTCTTAAAATGGCAAGAACGTTGTTGGAGTCATTAAAGGAATTAATCTTGGATAAAACAGGAATGACAGATCTCTTCGACAAGGCTGAAAAAACTCTTCATTCGGAAGAGAAAAGGATGAAGGAATTTCGCGAGAGCTATGCAGAGGGCATCGGCACCATAAAAAATATCATCAAGAGTGTTTCTGCAGGTAGCGACATAATGAAAATTAAAAACATGACCAAAACGTGCCTTGTCTTTATGATGCCAGAATATCAGCCGAAAGAGTTCAAAAGATTCGTTTATTTCATCGCCCAGATTTGTTTGGACGCCAAACAGAAGCCTGAGCACTACTCTCTAAAATGGGACATGTTATTAGACAGCATCACCTGTAGGGCGTTCGTGCTGGTAAACTTTGTGGCTGGAAAGATCGATGGGGTCGACGAGTTCAGAAACAGGATCGGCGGCAGTGAAGAAGACGAGAACGAAACATATCATAGGACGGAACAAATATTCGTTGACATGGTCAACTCCTTGGATAAAGAAAAGGACAAGATGACTTTGCAAAAGAAATTTGAAAAATGTAAAGAATTGCACTGCGCTAAGGAAGAACTTATTAAACACTTTGAGACGAGATTAAAAGGAGAATCAAATATATTTGATGACTTTGCTAATTGTGTCCGAAAACTTTGTCTAAAACCTAAAAACACTAGAGACTTGGAGAAGTTCTATAAGGAGGGTGATTATGGCAAGTGCAAGACTAGCGTGCAGATCATCGAGGACCACTATGGAAAATATGCCCGGACCGTGGAAGAGCTGAGTTTGTTCTCCCGGGAGAAGTACGCGGAAGTCTTCAGGGCTCTCCTTGGAATCTCGAATCTGAAGGGAAAGTCTAATGAAAACTTAATCAGCATTTTCAATCAATGTATCGAAAAGAGGAATGAGCAAATTTCGTCCTATTTTAGCTCCCGACTTCCGATACTGGACGGACTCCTGGGCCGCGCCATCGTCGAGCCGCGAGGACCGCACTACGTGGCTGTGGAGATGTTGGCTTTGGAGCTGACCGAGATTTTAGACAACATCTCCTTGTTCGGGGACAGGACGCTGTTCCTGGACGACCTCTCGCCAGTTTTGGTTGGGAAGAATTTACGCAATTACCTGGCCCACGGAGACCCCCTCATTGACAGCCTACCCACCAACCCCCACACGGCCGTTACGCGCGCTGCCTCGCTGATCATCAAGGCGGGCGGTGAGCTGGTCAGCCGGAGCGATATCCTCATCGGGGGTCATGTTGTCACCGACTTCAGCCAACTGCAGCGGATGTACGACATGTGTTTGGAAGTCGCTGTATGCCAAGAGAGTATGTTTCTCGCGATCGAAGAAGGAAACAAGAATTTCGTAAAAGACTGCGTTTCGAATGGCACCGATGTTAGAGGAGCAAATTTTGAAGGATGGACTGGACTTCACTATGTGGCTGCATCCAACAGCACGCAGATGCTTAATTTTTTCATAGAGCGTAATGCAAATATAGATGCCCAAGATATTTATGGCAACACTCCCATTCTGTTGGCTTGTAATTTCGGAAGAGTAAACATGATGCAAGAACTTATAGAAATAAAAAAAATATCTGGTAGAGATACAACTTCTGACCGAAAAACATTATTACATTTGGCAGCGAGACTTGGTAGGGCAGATGTTGTATCTGGGCTGTTTAACGACGAGAGTGTGAATACTGAAAATATGTACAGCACCACCCTTCTGCACCTGGCGTGCGAGGGTGGCCACGTGAACGTGGTGCAGCTGCTCCTGGGGGCCGGCGCGGCGGTCCAGCCTCGCCCCGCCCGCGGGGAGACTCCGCTGCTGCTGGCAGGGCGGGGCGAACACGGAGACGCAGTCCAGCTACTCCTAGAGTGGAATGCTGCAGCCTATGATAAGGATAAAACAAGGACAAACAAACGACAAGACACGGAAACTGGGACACTTCTTCACATCGCAGCACAAAATGGTCACAAAGAAGTTATTAAGACTCTTCTAAGCCACGTAGATGAGAGTATATTGATGCAAATCATTCACTCTCCGGCCAGGAACGGGTCTCGAGCCCTACACCTGGCGGCAGAGAAGGGACACGCAGAAGTCGTGCAGGAGTTGCTGGCTCGCGGATGCTCTATTGACGAAGTGGATGAAGATGGACAGACAGCCTTGCATGTAGCTGCAGCAAATGGGTTTATGGCAGTCATAATACAGTTGTTAAATAAAGGAGCTGACATTAACGCAATAGAAAATCATAATCGGACAAGCCTGCATTTGGCAGTGCAAAACTGGCATACCGAGGTCGCCCAGGAACTACTCGATCGGGGAAGCGATGTGCGGGCAAAGACCGAGGAGGGCTACACGGCGCTGCACATCGCCGCAGCCAATGGCCGCACGGATATTCTGCAGATCTTATTAGATGGTGGAGCCCGTATCGAGGCTGTTAGTCTTAATGGATCTGCCGCTACAGCCCTGCATCTGGCCGTTAAATATTCACATCCGAAAGCTATGAAATGTCTAATAAATCATGCGAGGAAAGAAAATCAGTATGGTGATCAGTGTAGGGACTACGTGAATTCTACGGATGCAAACAATTGGACTGCTTTGCATATAGCAGCTGCCGTAGGAGAAGAGGAATGCGCGCAGGAGCTCCTGAAGGCTGGGGCGATGATGGAGACCCGGGACATCAAGCACTGTACAGCCTTGCACGTGGCCGCCAAGTATGGAAGAGTGTCGGTTATGCGATTATTAATAGAGAATGGTTGCGACATAAACGCCATCATTCCGAATAACAATAGGTCTGCTCTGTTCTTCGCCGTGTACTATGACCATCTGGAAGCTGTCACTCTTTTGATTGAAAAAGGAATCTGCGTCGATACTGTCACCGAGAAAAATGAAACGGCTTTATTTTACGCTGCGGAGTGTGGCAACAAAGAAATGGTACAAGCTATACTGCGCGCGGTCAAGGGAAAGATTAAAGATTTTGTGAATACTCCACTCCGCGACTCCCAGCAGACAGCTCTTCATTTTTCTGTGAAACTTGGACACAAGAAAATTACGTCGCTGTTACTGGATGCTGGGGCTGATGTTGAGGCCACGGATAAATATGGTTATACACCTTTGATATTCGCAGCAATCATTGGTGACTTGGATATATTTTTGGCTCTCCTTGACAGAAAAGTAAACATTAATGTCGTTTGCAGCGATAACAGCACTCCGCTGCTCTTCGCGGCTGCGTGTGGTCATCTGCTGTTTGTGAAGAAGCTCCTAGCTCTCGGGGTGGACCCGCACCAGACTGACTCAAACGCGCGTACACCCCTGCACTGGGCCGCGAGGAACGGACACAAGCGGGTCGTGGAGTTCCTTCTGAAGTCGAAGCTCGATATTGATGCAGAAGACAAGGATGGCTACACTCCTTTGCACTACGCGGCCAAGAACGGCAACGACGATATTACCGAACTTCTGTTAATAAAAGGAGCCAGCGTCAATAAGCGCACTGCACATAACTGCACTCCATTGCATTGTGCGTGTCAGAGCGGTAATTTGAAAATTGTAAAATTGCTTTTGAGAAACGATATAGACATAACTATTAAGAATTCCACAGCGCTGCAATTAGCTGCAACTGATGAGAGCGTCACTGAACCCTCACTGCAAGCCGGTGCTGAAGTCGATGCATTAGATCACTCCCATAGCTCCGCCCTGCACTGGGCGACCTGGGCTGGGCAAGGGGAAGTCGTCTCGCTCTTGCTCGACCGTGGAGCAGATCCCGAGTTAAAAAACATGGAGGGTATGACGCCGCTGCTTCTTGCAGTTACGAAGGGCCACAACAATGTAACGAAGGAGCTATTGGGCCGAGGAGTCAACGTCAACGCCTCGGATCCCACCAAAATCACAGCTCTTCACATGGCCGCTCACACAGGCAATGGAGAAATTGCGCAGTGTTTACTGGATAACGGAGCCAATGCGAATTGTACGGATGAAGGAGGTTTAACCCCACTGCACTCATCAGCGATCGCGGGGTGCCCCGGCTTGGTGGGCATTCTAGTCTCGCGCGGAACCAATATCCACGCTGTGGACCGCAGCGGCCGGACTGCCCTTCATCTCGCTGCCGCATCAGGAAAGTTGGCAGTTGTCGAGGAGTTGGTGAAGTTTGACGCCCTGGATAAAACGGCAGATGGTCAGACCGTCTTGCAGTTGGCGGAGGTCGTGGGTCATACGGACGTGTTTGACTTCTTGAGCAGTTGTTGGACCCTGCCGAGAGACGAGATTTAGTATCGAAGACACTCGTGTGGCTCAGACGCCGGAGCACATAGGTTTATGAAAGACGCGCGAGAGACTATGATTGCAGGACTGGAAGGGGTAAGGCACGGCTCCGTACGGAACAGTGACCTCATCAAGAACGAGAAGAACCTCGTACCCTTCTATGAGTTCGCCGGGACGTGGGTTTCGCGATGGGAGCTGCTTCGTGTGTAATTTCTCTGTAGACTGTGGACACGTGGTGCTCGGACCTGAACTCCGTCTTTTAGTGTGATCCTTGTTTTTGTCCTATTAGGGAGTGTGTCCTTTGCTATGACATCCCCTCACTGTCCTCCTTCCCACCCTAATTCTATATAGAGTCTTTTACCATGATCAATTGTTATTTATTTATTTATTTATCTTTTTAAATGAATTTTCTATTTCTGTTTGCTGTATGTCATCTTACCGTTTTGTTCTCTTACCTGTATTTTATGTTTTTCCTTTGATATTTTCAAATAAAGTGTGATATGTTGAGGAGGTACAACGGATGGACTATTGCGGGCCTCTCCGGGTCCCGTCGCCCTTTATACGACGTGACACGGAGATGACCTTTAGAGTAAAAAATTGTCAACCTGGAGACGTATGAGTAGGACGGATGTGGGAGCTTCGCTCATAAAACTGTCCTGGGAAAGCGGTGGGTGTCCATTCACTGGTTGTGGGTGCCTCAGCCATAAAGTATGTAACGGACAGGATGAATGATAGCCCTGAAAAGGGCTTCCTCAAAGAAGATGACATTGCCGAGTTCCATGGTTCGCTGCGGACACCGATCAAGGTGGACCTGTGACGTCATCTTATTCACGGGCGACCGGGCAGGACGCCGGTGTGTCATCACCACCCTGAGGACCGTAAAGACGGGTCCTATGCCTTGATAAATTTGTGAACAAATTTATGTATGAAAATTTATGAAAATAAAATAGTTGTGACATGTTTAACTTATTACATATTATTGTAAGAACCTAAATATTGACATATATGAATGTACTTTGTCACATGTTTATTTTCAATAAACGAGAAAATCGCTGTTGCGATAGACCGGGGTGGTGAGTGTAGCCAACTGTATGGCATAAAGACAGATATAAGAAATATTATTGAATATTTCCGAGTGACGGCCAACTGTATGGCGGAAAGACAGATACAGGAAATATTATTTCCTACGGCTAACTGTATGGCCTGACAGACAGAATTACGAAATATTGTTTAATATTTCTACATATGTATCCGAGGACAGAGAGTTGGTATGCGAAGGAAAAACGGGCTGCAGACCGATTGTTTCCGATAAGTCGCGAAGCCATATCTTGTCAGATCTCGGAGAAATCTACATATAACTAACAGTGTTTTATAGGCCTAGCGACGGGGCTCATCACTAATAAGGTCCCGGGCGCGACAGCCACCGAAAAACGGTATTTGTACCAACAAATACGAGAATTTTCGACCCAAAATTGATTTTCTTATATTTACGAAAAACGAGGGTTTTTTCAATAAAATTGGTATCAAACCATAATATTTTTGCTAAACAAAGCCATTTAGACTAAAATCTGAAAGAAAATCATGTAAATAAAAAAGTAAAATTTTTCACATTTTTTACGTAACCACTATCAGCAGTGGTCCAATGTCGATAAGGGTCATTTTTCAGTCAAAACTTTGAAACTGTCTTACAGACGCTACAACAGCCGGATCAACTTAAAATATTTTTTGTTGAATTCCTTGCATAAGAATCTACCCATTTTACATGTTTTTACATACCTACATTGTCAGGGGCGCACCTGAAAAATAAATGAAAATTATTTTTTTTGCGACCCACTTTGAAATATTTATAAATGACTGAAATTTTATTGTACATGACTAAAACTGATATCAAAAGTTACACCCATGTGGGCTCTTTATAAACTGCATTAACAAACATGTATAAACCATAGTTAACAAATTTTATAAATTTAATTGTGAAATTTTCCTGAGCAAATACCGCTGCGATCGGTATATATTTTTTGATAAAAAATTAACTTCGGTCTTGCGGGTCCAGGCAATCACGTCATGCTATAAGCAAGACATAGCACCATGTAAATGACGTGATGAAAACCCCGGGGGGGTGGCGTAAAAATTCTAAATAATTTTTGAATTCTGTAAATAAAACTTTCCGAGCTATTTTTTAGACAATTTCGCGTGCGCGAACGCGCGATAAAACTCTCTGTGATTGGCTCCCGGAAATAAGCCGGGAGGTATTAAATTTGTGTATAAATTAAACTTCCGTCGGCGTACAGATTCATTCCGTTCTGTGCTTTATACGCCGTCTGGACCACTTCATCTGACTTTTACTCAACACCTCTGACCTCTGCTCTACCTACTGTTTTTGGATTTTGGAACTTCAACTGGACTACCTGCAACCGGATAATTCACTTTTGTGAATATTTAGAACAACCACTGTCAGCGGGTTTACGATTACCGCTGTACAGTCTTGGTCTGTTCTACGAGTCAAGTACGGGAGACCTGCGCATCATATCTTCGCGTATTCTGTACGGAACAAAGTAAATAATATTAAATACACATAACCTGACGAGTGAACTTCTATTAAGAGACAACCAAGCTACAATAAATAAATATAATCGTCTAGACGGGCCTAAATCATCTTAATTGAATTTAAATAATAAGTATTTGGTTCAAATTCCAAGAATCGTAAACCTAGGCTCAAGCTGAAGGTTTCATCTATAATTAAAAAATATTTATTTTATTTGTTTATTTATTTCAAAAAATCGCCTTTCACAATATATAGATACTTAATAATAATTTAACAATAAAAATATAAGGTCAGATTACACAATTTTTTTATGTTAGTTTTGTGGATTATGCCACTCTACTAGGCTACGCGTGTCCCAGAGTGGCGTTATAGAACACAATTATAATATTTTTTTGAATTCGTCAATAATATTTGTTTCCATAAGGTAATAATTGTGTATCTACAAAGTATCAAGTGCAATGTTAGTGATAAGTTATATGTGAATATTATTATTTTTCTAAACTTGAGTATACTTATAAGAAAATGGCCAATCGGAACATAAATGCCACACTCCCCAGGTATGTATAAAAATTTATTAAATTGTAACCATACTTCTGTAACTCTTATAACTGTTAAACTGTGTAAAGGTACCAGAACCAAACTAGCACTCGGAAGAAATCCCGTTACACCCGGTTAATTCAAGTTCGATCAAAGTAAGCGGTCGATCAAAGCATAGATTTTTACGAATACGGATCGTCTGATTGGTGGAGAACGTAAAAATCTATGCTTTAAGAGAACGCTTACTTTAATCCAACTTGAAACAACCGGCCCTTGAATAAATTCTGACCCGTCTGGTTCCCAACCAATTTCCGAGTTTTCTTCATCTTGTTTGACTGCTGCTCCTGCGGCTTTCCGCGCCCACAGATATTTCGTATATCATTTTATTTTCATTTCAGTACCGATAAATCGGCCTTTTTGCCCTAAAGACGTTTAGTTGATTGATAAATACACAAATCTGATACGAAAAAGTTTTATGATTGTATGTTTTTAAATCATTTTAGAGCATTGCGAAAATGAATGTATTCCGAAAACGATATAAGTCCAGGACTCGTAACGTTTTCGAACTACATGCCGCATATGACAGCAGATTTTAAATAGCGACAGTGACATTCTAAATGACGAAAGTGTAAACGTGACGAAAATACTAATTTACGCCCAAAAAGAAGAAAGAAAGGAATATTAAATTGTGATACTAATATATATAGCGGTAAAGTTTGTAAGTTTGGATGTAAGAGGTAATCTCCGAAACTTCTTTCACCATTTCAATTTCGATTTTCAATTTCAAAAATTCTTTCACCAATATGTAGAATGGACTTTTGTGATGACCTATTTTACAACTAAAGTCGACGAAAAATTTGGTCGAGCGATGCGTTTTTTACGAACGCTGCCTGTAAGAGATATTTAAATACTTTCTATAGAAAAGTTGTAGAATTCAAAAATTTCTATAAAAAAGTACACGACGACATATATCTATATGTTAAGTTTAATAATACACAAGAAGTAGCGAGAATGCGTGTAGCAAAAATGCGAGACCATGAAATCTACTTGAAATAAGTGTTCCAGTAATATCTAAATATAATAATTTCGTTCCAATTCACGACTAAAAAAACGAAATTACGCGGTTAGAGAAAGACTCGGACGCGCGGACGGCAACGTGGCAATTACATAACATAGCCAACACCGCTTCTCCTTAGCCCGTCAAAAATATATTACATTACACATTGTGAGAGAAGGACTTATTAATACGCGAACCATTGATTTCAGAAAGTTTTGTTTGTCATTCTGTAAGTATAAGTTTGAATTCTTTTCATGAAACTTGATAAAATAATCGACAATGATAAGTGTATACATCCTTACAACTCGATACTTTGAGCGTCATCAATATATAATTTTGTATTTATTTTAGTTTTTAAGTATAACTTCTACCGCGCGTACATGAGTACATGCATGAATTTTTTAAATTTTTTCTTCATATGCCAGAAACAGTATTATGCTGCATGATATGGTGGGCTATTATTGCGTTATATGTATATATTTAGGCTAGATTCTGTTTTGAGATATCTTCGGATTCCTCCCAAGAGTGAAATTCTTTTGGTAGTTATTTTTTTGTTTCATATTTTGTGTTTAGTGAAAACTTTATTTTATGGTTTACGATTATTCTTTAGAACTGCTCTTCATTTGCAATCGTTCATTCATTTGTAGTTCCCTAGAGTGAACTGAAGAGTTCACTCGTTCAGTAAAATGAACTGTTCAAAAAGAACAGTTCGTTAACTAATTATCTATGATCTTTTGGAAATGTTATCGTGATGTTATCATGTCGGAGTCAGCCGGGTGTTATATGAAGTTTCCTTAAATAATTGATGAATGACGGTAAATTTAATGATTTCTGCTAGTGTAATGGCTTCATTTAAACTTGAAAATTATGAACTGCACTGCGCTTTTGTTATTATTTCGAGATTTTGCCGTCCCGCCCTGTCATATCGGAATGTTCAAAACAACATTGGTCACGTTCATATTTTACGATTCACGCTACCGCTATGTTGTCATTGTTTTCTGAATTCTTACCTTTAATTTCTTCGATAGATGTATCATTTAATCGTGTGTTCATGTTAATATCATTTTAAAGCTATTTTTCAGTTCGTATATTGTGAATATCGACATCGGTTTTGTTATGAATTTTGCTTAATATTACGGCCGTGTGTCGGGAACAAAATTAATAAAATTGTTGCAAAAAAAACATTGTTTAAGAGCCACAATATAGCAATATAAAAATAAAAGAATAACACATTTTATGTTTTTTTATGGATTTGAAATATGTTCAATTTTATTTTTAATGAGACACTAACAGGATATTGGGCACAAAATATATAAAAAAAACAATACATTATTATTTAAAACTCAGCCCACTATCCCAAATACAAGTGTCTTCGGTCTGCCCTAGCAACATGCATATATTGACTGTGCTATTCTGAAAAAGCAATTATCGTAATAGATGATAAAAAAAGATAAAAGAAAATAAAAAATAAACGTGACGTAGGTGTTCGTCGTACTTAAATAAGATTTTAATATTTTCACGTATCTCTCTCAAAGTAAAAACCTTTATTTGCGATGTCCGATTTCCGGTCCGGTCTGACAGCTGCCCTCATATCAATGTAGTGTGATCATTTTAGAATATGTAAATAAAAAATTGATTTAATGTGTTCTATGGGTTCAGGTAATTGTTAAGAAAATGGGGATTATTTTTTAAGCGATGATGGGATTTGTGTTAATTTTAAGTGATTTTTGTAAGAATTTTTAGCCTTGCGAATTCATGTCATGAAACAATATTTTTACCCTTGCGAATTCATGTAATGAAATAATACTTATGATGTTTACTACAATAAGTATTTAGTAAAAGTGTCATAGCTACAGAGCTGACGCCCTCGTAGAAGTAGAGTAGGTACTCAAGTATCGCAGACTAAGGAATCGCAAAAAAATAATGATGAGGTATCAGCAAAAATGTTAGGGTCAGCACAATACTTATTATATGTACGACACATTCTTGTGATGGAAGAAAAATAGCCAAAATAATATACAGGCTCCTAATAATACATTGCGAAGTACTCGGCAGTAAATATTAATAATAATAAATCTTTGACAAGATAAAAATTAACAATAATCGAACAAATATGTAAAAAAGGAATACTAGTACATTTATTTACATTAAAGTCAATATATGTTCTTTAATATCATGCGCTGGTCTACCAAGTCAATCGTTGTGTTGTATTAATAAGTTGGTACTCCTGTTCGGAAACTATCGATATTCGCAGAAACGATAAAGCCGCCTCTACACTACTAGCAAAGTCGGCCGAAGTGAAGTGAATACGATAGTGTAGAGGGGTACTTCGTGCTACTTCGGCTCGCCGCGGACGACTTCCGAAAGTTGTCGGTTTTTGGGCCGAGTCAAAGGAATCCGAAGTGACCCGAAGTTCGTGCGGAGTACTATTCTATGGGCAACTGAGTTCCTCGCAGTGTAGACACCTACTTCGGACTTTGGCCGACTTTCCTAGTAGTTTAGAGGCGGCTTAAGAAATTGTATTAGTACAATTTCTGATTTGTTGATTAGTCAACTGACGTTTACGTACGTAGCGTTTATTAAATGCGAGATCGATCAATTACAAATATAATTATGAGATGAGATTAAGGCAGCATATTCGTTTCACAACAACTGTCAAATTCGAAGTACCTACTCCCTCAATAGATCGTGGTTTTTGGACGTAACAAAGACGTCAACTAAACCCAATATCGGATAAACATTTGCGTTATAATAATTTCGGATAAACACTTTCGTTATAATATTTACGAATTCAATTCGCTGCTGGAGTTTCTTGCAAATTTAAAAATTTATCACCGTAATGTAAGCTTTATACGTGTAATAAACATATTCTAGGTACATAGAAAATTTTAGTAGTTACATACTGAATATTTATAAGACTGAAAACTAGCGATGCAACGAATACTACTTTCACGAATACGAATATCAAACCTACTACTCGAATAATTCAACAAGGTAATAAATAATAGTCCCCGAATAAAACAAAATAAACTCGTCTCAATGGGCCGGCTTTGTTTTGGGACGATTTCACTAAAAAGTCATGTACACAAACCTATATCTTTATTCTTTATAACAAAAACAAACAAATAAAGATATTCAAATTTAAATTAACAGATTTCTTATCGAAATGTTTCCAAATATAACTTTTTTCATGCTTACGAGAGTAAGCATGAAAAAAGTTATATTTGAAATTATTTTTATAAGAGTTAATAAAATGGAAAGAACAACACCTACGTATTACAAAACAAAAACTACACGAAGTGAGCACCTAACCTTCTTAAAAACCCAAAAAAGCTATATGAAAGAACTCATGTTATACTGTGAGTGAAACAAGAAACAAGTACCTAACAATTGACAGCTTGAGTTCCATAGAAAAAATAATTGAGAACTCAACAAATCCATTCATTCAATGTAAGGGGAATCCCCGATAATAGAGGTGTGTTCGGATACATGGTGCACAGTCAAACCGTAATTTGCATTGCGTTCAGTTATAAATAGTTTGTTTTTAATATTCGAAGTGATATTCGCGATGATATTCGGCGAATACGAATATTCGGTAAATGTCTACAACTCGGCGAATACGAATATTCGTATTCGTTGCATCACTACTGAAAATGAATTTTTTGGCCACGGCTTTCGATTAATTCTTATATTTTCTTTTCAGTTTATTACTTGTATATAAGAATCTTCTATCTAAGTTATCACCCTAAAGATTGTAGTCTAGCATATAGGTACATACTGATATAAATGAATAATAAAAATCCAGTGAATGTCTAGCCTTAAGTACTTAATCTTGCAATATAAATTATCACACAACTTCTTACGTGTGTACACGAGTACATGCTCCTCAACTTTTTGTATTTTCATTACAGGTCTACGAAGGATATAGAAAACAGAAAAAATGACGTCTGTAAAATGCAATGATCTCGCCATCAGCCACCTTAGCGCAGAACAGAAACACTACTTTCTAGACCAAGTTGTGACAAAAGACAACATGAAATCTTTTTACAATGCCATCAGTTCCGGAGATACCACGCTCGTAGATTTGCTAGTCAGGTACAAAGGTCTGGAAGAACTGCCCCTAGCCGAGTCTTATGCCCGGTTGAAGATTCAAAATGTGCCTCTCTCGCGAGATATGGAAGTATTCGTGGAGTCCAAACTGATAGACCTGAGGTTTTTCACCAATAAAGGTGAGGAAAATAACAAATGTACGAAGGTTTCTTTAGAAGATGTAAAGACCAGAATCAATTTGACTTGTTTGCATGCAGAAAGAATGATTCAGAAGTACTCGAGAGAAATGGGGAATGGCATCGATGGAGAGCTTATTTTGTTAGGACGCTTTATTGCTCAGAATATTCATGTCCTAAAGCGACAGCTGAAGGGAACCTACACAAAGCTGCCCTGGGAGGAGATGGAGTTCCTCCTGGTGTGCTTCAGCTCTGCGCTCTGCAAGCCCCGGGAAGCCGACATCATCTACATGCTGGTGCTGGACCAGGCGAGGCTCTTGAACCACCTGAAATACTTCGTCATTAAACTACGCGAGGTGGAAAAAGTCCTGAAGGAAAAGGATGTCAATATTAAAATAGCTTTGGGTAACCGCACTTCGATCATTCGCAATATTCTTAATGAGTGCTCCAACTTTGAAGATCTGTACAGCGACCACGATTTGGTGAAGAGTGTTTACTCTCTGAAGAGGATAAGGTATTACATCCGACAGTCTCTGGAACTTGACACGAATTCAAACATGGAGGTGGTGGAGACCCTAGTTTTGGAAAGAAGTTTGCAGGTAGTGAATATTTAAATAACTCTAATTGCAATCTTTTACGCCAACAAATGTACTTATTCTGTAAAATTGTATTTTTCAGGTGGTCGGCGAGTCTCTGAAGAACACTCCCGACTCTCCCAACGTGTCGGAGGAGGTCCACCTTCTGCTGGCTCGGCAGGCTCCCAGACAGGCGCGCGAGCTGACCACCGCCCTGCGCGACTGTCTCTCTCACTCGCATAGCTACACCCGCAGGCCCGAGCAGGACGCTCTGTTTCGTCAACGGCTGCGAGAGGACCTTCGCAAGATGAACGTGGAAATAACTTACATCCTCTACAGGAAGAAAAAGGACGCTCTTCAAATGTTCCTCAACAAAGTAATAGGTTGCCGTGATACGGAAGAACTGACAATACTCGTATACGGACTAGACCAATTGGTCGAGACAGATTTTTACTCTATGGATGATTTTGCGCAAGAACATCTTCAACAAATGGCAAGAGACATGTTCGAAGAATTGAAGAAAGCGGTCGTCAACAAGGGTGGAGTCACGGACCTATTCAACGAGGCAGAAGAAAGCCTTCGTTCCGAAGAGAATAGGATCAACGATGTTCAAAAAAGCTACAGTGAGAAGTCCAACGATATCAAAAAGCTTGTCAAATCCATTTATGAAGGTGACACCACGACGTAGTCCGGCTACTCCTCGAGCGGGGGGCTGCAGCCTACTGTAAGGATGAAACAGCGGGGCAAGACAAGGAAGCCGAGACACTTCTGCACATTGCGGCCCGTAATGGTCACAGAGAAGTCATCAAAACTCTTCTCAGCCACGTAGATGACAGTGTATTGATGGACTTTATTAACGCTCCGGCTAGGAACGGATCTCTCGCCCTGCACCTGGCGGCAAAAAAGGGGCACGTGGAAGTTGTGGAGGAGTTGCTGGCTCGCGGGTGCTCTATTGACGAAGAGGATGAGTACGGACAGACAGCCCTACACGTGGCTGCAGCGAATCGATTTACGACAGTCATAAAATTGTTATTAAATAAAGGAGCTGCTGTTAACGCAATTGATGATCGTCATCAGACTAGTCTTCATTTGGCAGTGCTGAGCGGGAATGCTGAAGTTGCCCAGGAACTGCTCGATCGGGGCAGCGATGTGCGGGCAGAGACCCAGGAGGGCTACACGGCGCTACACATCGCCGCAATATGTGGTCACATGGAGATTCTTCAGATGTTATTAGATCGTAGAGCCTTGACACAGGTCATCAGTCATCATGGAGTTAATGTCCTGCATCTGGCCATTCAATATTCACATCCGAAAGTCGTGAAGTATCTGATAAATCTTGCGAGGAAAACAAATCAGTGTAGGGATTACGTAAACTGCACGGATAAAAATAACTCGACCGCTTTGCATGTGGCAGCAGCGGCAGGAGACGAGGAATGCGCGCAGGGGCTCCTGGAGGCTGGGGCGATGATGGAGGCCCGGGACACCAAGCACTTTACAGCCCTGCACATTGCCGCGAAGTATGGAAAGGTGGCCGTTATGCGATTATTAATAGAAAATGGTTGCGACATAAACGCCACTATTCCGGGTTGCAATAATTCCGCTCTGATCTTCGCCGTGTACCATGACCACCTGAAAGCTGTCACTCTTTTGATTGAGAAAGGAATCAACATCGATACTGTCACCGAGAAAAATGAAACGGCTCTATTATGCGCGGCGGAGTACGGCAACAAAGAGATGGTACAAGCTATTCTGCGCGCGTCCAAGGGAGATGTTCAGTTTGTGAACACTCCAGACCGAGACTTCCAGCAGACAGCTCTTCACATTTCTGTGAAACTTGGATGCAAGGAAATTACATCGCTGTTACTGGATGCAGGGGCTGATGTTGAAGCCACTGCAAAGTATGGTTATACGCCTTTGATATTCGCAGCAATCAAAGGTTACTTGGATATATTTTTGGCTCTCCTTGACAGAAAAGCCGACGTAAATATCGCTAATAAAGATGGCAGCACTCCGCTACTCTTCGCGGCCGCAGGCGGTCATCTGCTGATTGTAAAGAAGCTTCTGGCTCTTGGGGTGAACCCGCACCAGACTGACTCAGACGCGCTTACAGCCCTGCACTGGGCCGCGAGGAACGGACACAAGCGGGTCGTGGAGTTCCTTCTGAAGTCGAAGCTCGATATTGATGCAGAAGACAAGGATGGCTACACTCCTTTGCACTACGCGGCCAAGAACGGCAACGACGATATTACCGAACTTCTGTTAATAAAAGGAGCCAGCGTCAATAAGCGCACTGCACATAACTGCACTCCCTTGCATTGTGCGTGTCAGAGCGGTAATTTGAAAGTGGTAAAATTGCTTTTGAGAAACGGTGTAGACGTAACAACTATTACAAATTCCACAGCGCTGCAATTAGCTGCAACTGATGAGAGCGTCACTGAACCCTCACTGCAAGTCGGTGCTGAAGTCGACGCATTGGAAAACTTCGATAGCTCCGCCCTGCACTGGGCGACCTGGGCTGGGCAGAGGGAAGTCGTCTCGCTCTTGCTCGACCGTGGAGCAGATCCCGAGTTAAAAAACATGGAGGGTAAGACGCCGCTGCTTCTTGCAGTTACGAAGGGCCACAACAATGTAACGAAGGAGCTATTGGGCCGAGGAGTCAACGTCAACGCCTCGGATCCTACCAAAATCACAGCTCTTCACATGGCCGCTCACACAGGCAATGGAGAAATTGCTCAGTGTTTACTGGATAACGGAGCCAATGCGAATTGTACGGATGAAGGAGGTTTAACCCCACTGCACTCATCAGCGATCGCGGGGTGCCCCGGCTTGGTGGGCATTCTAGTCTCGCGCGGAACCAATATCCACGCTGTGGACCGCAGCGGCCGGACTGCCCTTCATCTCGCTGCCGCATCAGGAAAGTTGGCAGTTGTCGAGGAGTTGGTGAAGTTTGGCGCTCTGGATTGTAAAACAGCGGACGGACAGTCCGCCCTGAAGTTGGCTGAGGTCGTCGGTCATACGGACGTGTTTGAATTCTTGAGCAGTTGTTGGACCCTGTCGAGGAATGAGATTTAGTATCGAAGGCTTGGTCGTGGGTGCCTCAATCAAAGTGCTACAAAGTAAAGAAAATATTATTAAAAACACACAACCTGACCGGTGAAGTTCTGTAAAGAGACAACCCAGCTGCAATATATAAATACAATCATAATATGTGTATTGTGAATACTTATTTTATATAAACTATTGCAATTTTGCATATTATATTTTTTAATAAGTTAATGCGTATCCATCCCGACGAAAATCAATAATACCTATCGAAATCGGATGACGTTAATTTTTTTTTCTGTAAGTTGGTAATAAAAGAATTTATATTTCCTAATATAAACACAATTACATACAATTACTATAATTTCATTCATAATTACATACGATTATTATTATTTCATCATATTTTTTTTTGCTCCCTCTTAAAATTTGTTATATTTTTTCATATATTTGTGTCCCTGGGTAGTTTAATATGTCTACAATTTCATTCCAATGCTCGTTTGAATTTCGCAATCTCGTTTTCTTTCTTAAAGTTAATCTTATTTTATCTTTTCTTCTTGTACAGTGGTCATGTTCATGTTGCTTTTTACTCCCTTTGTATTAACTCGTGGCGTCTGCTTGCTTGCTTGCCGGCTTGCCGTCAACAAAAACTTTGAATCGATTTTTTACCCTTTTCCCGTGATCCCATCGAGCTAAAACTTGGCAAGTAGCTCGTGGCGACGATCAAGAAGATCTATCAAATTTTCGTTAAAAAAAATAATAATTATAGTATAATTTCGGATTTTTAGAAATTTTATTGGTTTTTTCAAATTGGAATCATTAGAAAAGTTTGATTAGCAACGGCGGCCCGATAACGTCGCGGAATATTTTCTAAATTTGAATTACTCCGTCGGTTTACATAATAGGTACTTCACTACGAATGTCGAAAATCTAAATTGACTGACAAATGTTTTTAGAATTTAATCTTCAAAACATGAAGTGTCTTATCAAAGCTCAAAACATCTGACATTTTAGAAATATATTAAATTACTGTAAGTTTAGTGTTATGTTATATGTTTTAATTCGTCTTTAATTGTTGTTATATTTTACAAAGAAAGGGAGTATAATAAAAATTTGGTTTTTATGGGTTTCTTTTTTTTGAGTATTTTTCTAAAGAATTCAGAAAAGAAAATAAATTTTATTCAAGTACATAACATTTAATTATTTTTTAACTTTCTAACATCATTTTCGTTTTCGTGAATCAATTTCTTTTTAATATAATTCTTAGTGATTTTAATTTTTAGTATTTTATTCCGCATTTGATCTCCGTATCAGGGTACAGATTATCAGTAATAATACTGCCCAAATTGTTGGGTTATATATCAAAAAATAATTTTGAGGGATGGTCGGGCGATGCGAGCGAAATTCAGCTTCAACGAGAACTTTTTCTCATTCTTTGCAGTTAGTATCATATTTTGTATGGAAAAGTATCAAATTTAAATTTATTCGTTAAGCTTCATACATTTAAAAAAATTATTTCCATAGGGAAAGTTCGGTGTTCATGGAATGAGAGAGCTATTGGTTGTTAATTTTATAATTTATTCGTCAACCGGAGTTTAGCTCGGGATCAAGTGAAGATATACAGGCTACAGTTACAAGAAGTAAATGATGAACAAAAAATAGACACTCAACTGTAAACGTGTCGCCATTTTTTGTCTCCCTAGCGAGTTTCTTTGTTCTCGTATGTTTACGGGCGCGGCGGTTTAATTATGTTAACGTAAACAAATCGCTGAACCCACCGGGATGGCGCAGGGTCGGACAGGCATAGCCGCATGTTTTAAATACATATTTATTTCTTAAACAACATTAACTAAATAAATTAAAGAATTACCATACCAAAGATGTTTTGAAACTGAAAAAAATGCTCCGTTTTGTATAACTGTAAACAATTATCTTTAATTAATAAAAAATATTTCAAAATCGGCCTGTTAGTTTTCTTATTATTTAAGTTTTAAAGGAGACTGCTTTTTAGGTGGTTTTTTAAACTCCCTTTACATACTTGACACTTTTACTTGATGAAATTAAAACAGTGGACTTTATTAAAATAAACACAAATAAGTACAAACCTTTTCCGAATTCCTGATTTTAAAAGAAGAAACCCTGTCTATTGGGAATTGGGATACAATATACAATGGATAATGCAAAATGGATGAAACCCTGCAGACATTCCAATTGGAATTGGAAGTTTTTTAATATTTTATTAATTGACTTGTATTAAAAGAAAATTATTTTTTATATTCGATATAAGTAACTGTAATGATAGTCCAGCGTTTTACAAAAAATAAGTCAGAAATATTGAAAAAATTGGGCGTGACCTTATAACAGTAGCTGGCAAACATCTTGAAATTTTACAGCGTAGTGGGGGAACGCGCAGAAGACAAAATTTGGGTCTCTTTGGTGGAATGCTACATGCGCAAACTTCCCCCCACTTCGCCGTAAAATTTCAAGATGTTTGCCGTCTACTGTACCACACAATAGAAGTGAAAACGAAGTACCTACTACGTTTCATGATTCTCAGATTACCGGAATATTTATAAATATGGATATTCCTTTATTGGATTATAATTCAGAAAATGAAAATCATAATGATGAATATCGCGCAGAATTCTTACAGGCCAACAGATCATCAGTTCTTGGACTCGAGACAACAGTGATCGTATGCAATTTCATTAATAGTATATTCAGCACGGATTTGATATATTATTATAATACGTAATTATAAAAACGTAATTATTGGAACGATGCACTCCCTTTCAGATAGTAAACGTGGCTGATGACGACTGGAGCCGAGTATACACGATTCAGTGCGTCACATAGCCGAGCGCGTTTGATGCCGAGTGGAGCCGAGTAAATCCGATCCGAGCGTGACCGTTCACTTTCATTCACTGTTCAGAAAGAACGCAAAATGCGCCTAAAGAAATTTTCACTTCAAAAATGCAAACTTAGATGTCGCATAACTCCATAACTATTGATTGATGAGAACCATAACCATAACCATGAAACGAAAGGTCACAGTTACTTGAACATTTTCGACTCATAATTAAAGCAGAAATGTGGTCCTGCGAGGTTATTAATGTTTTCCAAATAAGCCTGTATATTTGGGTGGTCACGACACAGTGAGTTAGTTTCGTTCAGATCTATCGTTCATCATGTCGAAACCGAATAGCAATATTATTTAACCATATTATAATTAAAATAACTTGCTTTCATTCCATACCGACTGTAGCAATTTCAAATTAATTTACGGTTACTGAACTGATGAAAGTGAACTGAACAGTTCATTCGTTCAGGAAAGTGAAGTTCTGAAAGAACAGTTCGTTCATGAATGACCATCTCTAATTATAGTCTGTTGCTGTTCTATGGCTATTTCCAATGTTATCATGCCGTCAAATTCAGCCGGGTGCTAAGTAAAGTTCCATTAAATAATTCACAAATGATGGTAAATTTAATGATTTTTGCTTGTGTAATGGCTTCATTTAAAATGGTAATCTATGAACTGCATTGCGCTTTTGTTTGATTTTTTCGAGATAATGCCGTCCCGCCCTGTCATATAGGAATGTTCAAAACAACTTTGGTCACGTTCATATTTTACGATTCACGCTACCGCTAAACGCTACGCTGTCTCTATTTTCTGAATTCTTTTTTCGATGAATGTATCATTATTCGTGTTTATGTTAATATCATATTAAAGCTCGTTTTACAGTATGTATGTTGGTAATATCGACATCCGTTTTATTATTAATTTTGCTTAAAATTACGGCTGTGTATCAAGAACAAAATGAATAATATATTAATCTTGTAATAAATAAAAATCATTGCTTTTATTAATAACTTGGTAAAGTGCAACAAAACCATTTATAAAGGTACATAAAACAGCCATGCACATTGTTATTTAATTATTAATTAAGATAAATTATAGAAGTTTCACCGAAACGAAGCTGTCTATATGGGAATCGTGTATGGAAATCTCAATAGGGTGACCCAGGTCTTATGATTTGCACTTGATTACCTATCTATCAGTGGCGTGCAGTGGGTATAAACTTAGGTTATGCTGTGACCGACTAAATACCTATATTAGAAATATATATATATATATATATATATATAATACCTATAAGGGTATATACATTTTAAAAAAATATTTAACTATATATAATGAACTATTTTGAGTAGCTTCAATCCACAAAAATAACTGCACTATAAAAGAAGTATTGAAAACAATATTTCCTAAATAAATAAATATTTTATATAGGTATAGCTAATACGGCAAAAAATTCGAATATATTTCGAAGACGATTTGTATATGATTAAATCGGGAACAATACTAATTTCAGATATACGTTTCTTTTCACAAAAATAAATCAAACATTTTATGATATCATTATGATGACAGATGACAGATGATATTTGTCGTATTCGTATTTACATTTACCACAGAAAAGACATAAAATTTACACCGAAAGTTTTGGGTGGAATTTGTAAAATATAACATTTCTGCATGACGTGCGCCTGGCATAGGACCTTTCGAAGAAGGTCGCTACTACACAAAACTCGCAGCATTAAAAATACACGGTTTTTTCTCGACTTGACTATATCTGTGGAACAAATTGGTTGGCGAAATAAATGAAGAATTGACATGAAGTTAAGCGCAGAAAAGTCGGAAATAAAACTTCTAGCCGTAGGACGAATTACGGCTACAATTTTAAATCGAAAAAAAAACAGATACGTCACGTTAAATGGAAACGTCAGAAATAAAACTTCTAGCCGTAGGACGAAATACGGGTAAAATTTTAAATCAACTTTTTCTTAAGATAAGGATTATTTAATTAATATTTGTTTCTCAGAATCTTTACTAATGCACAGCTTTTTTGCTTGTACGCGCTGCACGCCACTGCTATCTATGGTTATATTTTTAAAGAATAAGAGAATAACACATTTAAGTTTTTATGCAGCGAATTTATCAACTCTTAAGTATAGGTCTTTACACATAACCTTGTAAATGAGTTAGTGTGGGTACAGTGTGTAATACGCGCATTGTTTCGTTGTGTCAAGTTTACGGATACGCCCCTCTCGTATCCGTAAATATAGCACAACGAAACAATGCGCGTATTAACGCACTGTACCCACTAACTCAACTGCAAGCTTATATGAAAAGACCTATTCCTCTATTTAATTATAATTGTAAACAGATTTTATAACTAATAATAATATGTTGTGGAATACTAGACAGAAAATGAAATTTTTGTTTAAAACGTAGTAATATATGTAATGTAATGTAATAGGTATGTATATGTAATATAATAATCAAGGATGGATATATTATATATCTCCCTTTCCCACTCCCCATTCCCCCTGATATATTTTCCATGCAAATCTGTACCGTTTGCCCGACATTACGCAAATTTTGCAAACTTGTTTTTTTGGGACCCGGCGGATAACACAGGCGACATTTGCCCTTCCTCTTTACCCCACCCCCACCCCATGATATATTTCTTTACACATCAGTACCGTTTGACCGATTTGACCCAAATTTTGCGTACTTATTCTTTAGAATCCAGCGGGTAACATATGCGAAATTTACCCGCTCCCGTTTTACCTCACCCGCTCCCCTGATATATTTTCTTTACACATCTATACCGTTTGACCGATCTGATCGAAATTGTGTGTACTTATTCTTTAGGTCCCGGCGGAATGCATGGGCCACATTTCCCTCCTGGACATCCTGTCTATCCCAGCCTAGATTAAATGAAAACATTGTTTTTATTAGAGGCTTTACAAAACAATGGAACCTTTATTTCTCCCAAAAAACTTTTTAACTTTACCCTCAACCCGTGCAACATCAGATACGAATGGCTGGTATTCTATAAAAATAGATTACCTGAATTCCATATCGACTGCATGAGAATCAAGTGAATTGGGACATATAAAAAATGATGAATTGATTACTTTAGTTTAAATGAGTATACAATTCATTCTAGTTTTTGCGGCTGATGACAATTTTACTGTGGTTGGGCGGGGCCAGAACCTTCCAATTCGATATGCATACACGTTCATAAAAATTATAATATGATTTATTATCAATTTACACTTTTATTACAGGTCTACGATGGAAATAGAAAATAGAAACAATGGCGTCTGCAAATAACAATGACCTCGCTATCAGCCACCTGAGTGCAGACCAAAAACAGCACTTCCTAGAGCAAACGGTGACAGAAGACAACATGAAATCTTTTTACAATGCCATCAGTTCTGGAGATACCACGCTCGTTGACTTGCTAGTCAGGTACAAAGGTCTGGAAGAACTGCCCCGAATGTTGGAGAGCCTTCTAGCCGAGTCTTACGCCCGGTTGAAGATTCAAAATGTGCCTCTCCCGAGAGATATGGAAGTATTCGTGGAGTCCAAGATGATAGACCTGAGGTTTTTCACCAATAGAGATGAGGAAAATAAAAAATGTAAGAAGGTTTCTTTAGAAGATGTAAAGACCAGAATCACTTTGACTTGTTGTCACGTAGAAAGAATGATTCAGAAATACTCGAGAGAAATGGGGAATAGCATCGATGGAGAGTTTATTTTGTTGGGACGCTTTATTGCTCAGAATATTCACGTCCTAAAGCGACAGCTGAAGGGAACCTACACCAAGCTGCCCTGGGAGGAGATGGAGTTCCTCCTGGTGTGCTTCAGCTCTGCGCTCTGCAAGCCCCGGGAGGCCGACATCATCTACATGCTGGTGCTGGACCAGGAGAGGATCATTAAACACCTGAAGTACTTTGTCACTAAACTACGTGAGGTAGAAAAAGTCCTCAAAACAAGGGACATCAATATTAAAATAGCTCTGAGTAATCGCAGTTTGATCATTCGCAATATTCTCGATGGGAGCCCTGGCTTTGAAGAACTGTACAGGGACCACGATCTAGTGAAGAGTGTTTACTCTCTTCAGAGGATAAGGTCTTACATCCGTCATACCCTGGACCTCGATCCGAATACGGGCATGGAAGTGGTGGAGATACTAGTCATGGAAAGAACTTTGCAGGTACAGTAGTGAACGTGTATTCTGTTTTAAATACAATCTTGTACGGCAACGAATATATTTAACCTTCTGGTACTGGTAGTTAAAAAATAGTATCACAGGTCGGAGCGGGGTACAAAGTCACCCCAGTCAAATTTGCGTATTAGTGAATTATAATAGTCTGAAAATGTTCTATGGTATTTTTAATTAAATAAATTTTTATACAACGCGGAGATTCCACTAAATTTGTCGTCATTTTATAAATAACTTTAGTATTTTAGTCCGTGGGCCAAAAGAAAGTATGCAAGCAGAGTGACGTGATCGTATCGTGTATAAAATTCCCGATGGCCTATGAAAAAACTTTTTTCTTTCTATTTCTATTCTATTTTCTTTCTATCTAACTACACATTTTTGATGCGAACACGGAATACGTGTCACATCAATTTTCTTACTATTTTCAAACTAAGCTAAACGCTTGTGCTATGAAAATAGGACTAACTTGCTAGTCTGGAGTGAGGTTCGAACCCGCAACCTTTGGATCACGAGGCGAGTGTCCTAATCACAGGACCAACAAGCTACTCCATTACCATTTTATTTTCTTTGGGGGTTGTATTTTTGGGATATTTATAAGGATTACAAAGAATAACAACTCGATATCATTAATAATTATTAAATAGTTTAAAAATAATGTTTTTGGGGTTATACTGTTTCCGGTTCCGGAACGCCAGTGTTAATGTGTAAAATTATGTCCTCTAGGTGATCGGCGAGTCTCTGAAGAACACCCCCGACTCACCCAACGTGTCGGAGGAGGTCCATCATCTGCTGGCTCGGCAGGCTCCCAGACAAGCGCGCGAGCTGACCACCGCCCTGCGCGACTGTCTCTCTCACTCGCGCAGCTACACGCGCAGGCCCGAGCAGGACGCCCAGTTTCGTCAGCGGCTGCGAGAGGACCTCCGCAAGATGGATGCGGAGATCACTTACATCATCTACAGGAAAAAGGTGGACGCTCTTCAAATATTTCTCAACAAAATAATGCGTTGCCGAGATATTGACGAAATAAAAGTACTCGTCCAAGGAATAGACGATTTTATAGAAAATGATAGTTATTTAAGTAATGATTTTACATCGGAACTTCTTAAAATGGCAAGAACGTTGTTGGAGTCATTAAAGGAATTAATCTTGGATAAAACAGGAATGACAGATCTCTTCGACAAGGCTGAAAAAACTCTTCATTCGGAAGAGAAAAGGATGAAGGAATTTCGCGAGAGCTATGCAGAGGGCATCGGCACCATAAAAAATATCATCAAGAGTGTTTCTGCAGGTAGCGACATAATGAAAATTAAAAACATGACCAAAACGTGCCTTGTCTTTATGATGCCAGAATATCAGCCGAAAGAGTTCAAAAGATTCGTTTATTTCATCGCCCAGATTTGTTTGGACGCCAAACAGAAGCCTGAGCACTACTCTCTAAAATGGGACATGTTATTAGACAGCATCACCTGTAGGGCGTTCGTGCTGGTAAACTTTGTGGCTGGAAAGATCGATGGGGTCGACGAGTTCAGAAACAGGATCGGCGGCAGTGAAGAAGACGAGAACGAAACATATCATAGGACGGAACAAATATTCGTTGACATGGTCAACTCCTTGGATAAAGAAAAGGACAAGATGACTTTGCAAAAGAAATTTGAAAAATGTAAAGAATTGCACTGCGCTAAGGAAGAACTTATTAAACACTTTGAGACGAGATTAAAAGGAGAATCAAATATATTTGATGACTTTGCTAATTGTGTCCGAAAACTTTGTCTAAAACCTAAAAACACTAGAGACTTGGAGAAGTTCTATAAGGAGGGTGATTATGGCAAGTGCAAGACTAGCGTGCAGATCATCGAGGACCACTATGGAAAATATGCCCGGACCGTGGAAGAGCTGAGTTTGTTCTCCCGCGAGAAGTACGCGGAAGTCTTCAGGGCTCTCCTTGGAATCTCGAATCTGAAGGGAAAGTCTAATGAAAACTTAATCAGCATTTTCAATCAATGTATCGAAAAGAGGAATGAGCAAATTTCGTCATATTTTAGCTCCCGACTTCCGATACTGGACGGACTCCTGGGCCGCGCCATCGTCGAGCCGCGAGGACCGCACTACGTGGCTGTGGAGATGTTGGCTTTGGAGCTGACCGAGATTTTAGACAACATCTCCTTGTTCGGGGACAGGACGCTGTTCCTGGACGACCTCTCGCTAGTTTTGGTTGGGAAGAATTTACGCAATTACCTGGCCCACGGAGACCCCCTCATTGACAGCCTACCCACCAACCCCCACACGGCCGTTACGCGCGCTGCCTTGCTGATCATCAAGGCGGGCGGTGAGCTGGTCAGCCGGAGCGATATCCTCATCGGGGGTCATGTTGTCACCGACTTCAGCCAACTGCAGCGGATGTACGACATGTGTTTGGAAGTCGCTGTATGCCAAGAGAGTATGTTTCTCGCGATCGAAGAAGGAAACAAGAATTTCGTAAAAGACTGCGTTTCGAATGGCGCCGATGTTAGAGGAGCAAATTTTGAAGGATGGACTGGACTTCACTATGTGGCTGCATCCAACAGCACGCAGATGCTTAATTTTTTCATAGAGCGTAATGCAAATATAGATGCCCAAGATATTTATGGCAACACTCCCATTCTGTTGGCTTGTAATTTCGGAAGATTAAACATGATGCAAGAACTTATAGAAATAAAAAAAATATCTGGTAGAGATACAACTTCTGACCGAAAAACATTATTACATTTGGCAGCAAGACTTGGTCGGGCAGATGTTGTATCTGGGCTGTTTAACGACGAGAGTGTGAATAATGAAAATATGTACAGCACCACCCTTCTGCACCTGGCGTGCGAGGGGGGCCACGTGAACGTGGTGCAGCTGCTCCTGGGGGCCGGCGCGGCGGTCCAGCCTCGCCCCGCCCGCGGGGAGACTCCGCTGCTCCTGGCAGCGCGGGGCGAACACGGAGACGCAGTCCAGCTACTCCTAGAACGGAATGCTGCAGCCTATGATAAGTATAAAACAAGGACAAGCAAACGACAAGACACGGAAACTGGGACACTTCTTCACATCGCAGCACAAAATGGTCACAAAGAAGTCATTAAGACTCTTCTAAGCCACGTAGATGAGAGTATATTGATGCAAGTCATTCACTCTCCGGCCAGGAACGGGTCTCGAGCCCTACACCTGGCAGCAGAGAAGGGACACGCAGAAGTCGTGCAGGAGTTGCTGGCTCGCGGATATTCCGTTGACGAAGTGGATGAAGATGGACAGACAGCCTTGCACGTAGCTGCAGCAAATGGGTTTATGGCAGTCATAATACAGTTGTTAAATAAAGGAGCTGACATTAACGCAATAGAAAATCATAATCGGACAAGCCTGCATTTGGCAGTGCAAAACTGGCATACCGAGGTCGCCCAGGAACTACTCGATCGGGGAAGCGATGTGCGGGCAGAGACCGAGGAGGGCTACACGGCGTTGCACATCGCCGCAGCCAATGGCCGCACGGATATTCTGCAGATCTTATTAGATGGTGGAGCCCGTATCGAGGCTGTTAGTCTTAATGGATCTGCCGCTACAGCCCTGCATCTGGCCGTTAAATATTCACATCCGGAAGCTATGAAATGTCTGATAAATCATGCGAGGAAAGAAAATCAGTATGGTGATCAGTGTAGGGATTACGTTAATTCTACGGATGCAAACAATTGGACTGCTTTGCATGTAGCAGCTGCCGTAGGAGACGAGGAATGCGCGCAGGAGCTCCTGAAGGCTGGGGCGATGATGGAGACCCGGGACATCAAGCACTGTACAGCCTTGCACGTGGCCGCCAAGTATGGAAGAGTGTCGGTTATGCGATTATTAATAGAAAACGGTTGCGACATAAACGCCATCATTCCGGATAACAATAGGTCTGCTCTGTTCTTCGCCGTGTACTATGACCATCTGGAAGCAGTCACTCTTTTGATTGAAAAAGGAATCTGCGTCGATACTGTCACCGAGAAAAATGAAACGGCTTTATTTTACGCTGCGGAGTGTGGTAACAAAGAAATGGTACAAGCTTTACTGCGCGCGGTCAAGGGAAAGATTAAAGATTTTGTGAATACTCCACTCCGAGACTCCCAGCAGACAGCTCTTCATTTTTCTGTGAAACTTGGACACAAGAAAATTACGTCACTGTTACTGGATGCTGGGGCGGATATTGAGGCCACGGATAAATATGGTTATACGCCTTTGATATTCGCAGCAATCAAAGGTTACTTGGATATATTTTTGGCTCTCCTTGACAGAAAAGCCGACGTAAATATCGCTAATAAAGATGGCAGCACTCCGCTACTCTTCGCGGCCGCAGGCGGTCATCTGCTGATTGTAAAGAAGCTTCTGGCTCTTGGGGTGAACCCGCACCAGACTGACTCAGACGCGCTTACAGCCCTGCACTGGGCCGCGAGGAACGGACACAAGCGGGTCGTGGAGTTCCTTCTGAAGTCGAAGCTCGATATTGATGCAGAAGACAAGGATGGCTACACTCCTTTGCACTACGCGGCCAAGAACGGCAACGACGATATTACCGAACTTCTGTTAATAAAAGGAGCCAGCGTCAATAAGCGCACTGCACATAACTGCACTCCCTTGCATTGTGCGTGTCAGAGCGGTAATTTGAAAGTGGTAAAATTGCTTTTGAGAAACGGTGTAGACGTAACAACTATTACAAATTCCACAGCGCTGCATTTAGCTGCAACTAACGAGAGCGTCACAGAAATCGACACATTGGACAACTCCGATAGCTCCGCCCTACACTGGGCAACCTGGGCTGGGCAGAGGGAAGTCGTCTCGCTCTTGCTCGACCGTGGAGCAGATCTCGAATTAAAGAACATGGAGGGTATGACGCCGCTGCTTCTTGCAGTTATGAAGGGCCACAACAATGTAACGAAAGAGCTTCTGGGCCGAGGAGCTAACGTCAACGCCGTGGATCCCATCAAAATAACAGCTCTTCATATGGCCGCCCACACTGGCAATGGAGAAATTGCGCAGTGTTTACTGGATAACGGAGCCAATGCGAATTGTACGGATGAAGGAGGTTTAACCCCACTGCACTCATCAGCGATCGCGGGGTGCCCCGACTTGGTGGGCATTCTAGTCTCGCACGGAACCAATATCCACGCTGTGGACCGCAGCGGCCGGACTGCCCTTCATCTCGCTGCCGCATCAGGAAAGTTGGCAGTTGTCGAGGAGTTGGTGAAGTTTGGCGCCCTGGATAAAACGGCAGATGGTCAGACCGTCTTGCAGTTGGCGGAGGTCGGCGGTTATACGGACGTGTTTGACTTCTTGAGCAGTTGTTGGACCCTGCCGAGGGACGAGATTTAGTATCGAAGACACTCGTGTGGCTCAGACGCCGGAGCACATAGGTTTATGACGCGCGAGAGACTATGATTGCAGGACTGGAGGGGGTGAGGCACGGCTCCGTACGGAACAGTGACCTCATATAGAACGAGAAGAACCTCGTACCCTTCCGTGAGTTTGCCAGGACGTGGGTTTCGCGATGTGATTTCTCTGTAGACTGTGGACACGTGGTGCTCGGACCTGAACTCCGTCTTTTAGTGTGATCCTTGTTTTTGTCCAATTAGGGAGTGTGTCCTTTGCCATGACATCCCCTTACTGTGTCCTCCTTCCCACCCTAATTCTGTATATAGTCTTTTACCATGATCAATTGTTATTTATTTATTTATCTTTTTAAATGAACTTTCTATTTCTGTTTGCTGTATGTCATCTTACCGTTTTGTTCTTTTACCTTTATTTTATGTTTTTTCTTTGATATTTTCTAATAAAGTGTGATATGTTGAGGAGGTACAGTGGATGGACTATTGCGGGCCTCTCCGGGTCCCGTAGCCCTTTATACGACGTGACACGGAGATGGCCTTTAGAGTAAAAAATTGTCAACCCGGCGACGTATGAGTAGGACCGATATGGGAGCTTCGCTCATAAAACTGTCCTAGAAAAGCGGTGGGTGTCCATTCATTGGTCGTGGGTGGCTCAGTCAAAATACCATAAAGTAAATAATATTAAAAACACACAACCTGACGAGTGAACTTCTGTTAAGAGACAACCAAGCTACAATACATAAATATAATCGTCTGGACAGGCCTAAATCATCTTAATTGAATTAAAATAATACGTATTTGGTTCAAATTCCAAGAATCGTAAACCTGAGCTCAAGCTGAAGGTTTCATTTATAACTAAAAAATTTATTTTATTTTTATTTAATTAATAATATATATATAATTTTTTTTTTCTACAATCATACATAAATGTTTACAGATCGATAATTTTTGTGTGTGTATACCTCACCAAAAAGAATTATATTCTTGCGTGTGGTGAGGGATAACCACTTCCAATCAAAGGTATAGGTAGTGTAATCTAATTATATAACAATTGGAAGGAAAGAAAAGAAAATCTAATACATTAAATCTTAGTTAATAATACAGTTTATAGAATATGCAATCAAGTAAACAATAATATAAATATATCTGAATATTATTATTTTTCTATACTTATAAGAAAATGGCCGATCGGAACATAAATGCCACACTCCCCAGGTATGTATAAAAATTAATTAAATTGTAACCATACTTCTGTAACTCTTATAACTGTTAAATTGTGTAAAGGTACCAGAACCAAACTAGCACTCGGAAGAAATCCCGTCACACCCCTATAGGTCTGTACCTAAGTCGAATCGGTATACCTGCGTAGAGATGTGCAGTTCTTCATCAAGTGAGTGCTGGGTTCTTGCGCTTCTCGTACCTGCTGCCGCATCTGCAATAGAGGAATAAATTCTGACCCGTCTGGGTCCCAACCATTTTCTGAGTTTTCTTCATCTTGTTTGACTGCTGCTCTTGCGGCTTTCCGCGCCCACAGAGATTTCGTATATCATCATTTCAATATATATATATATATAAAATTTATATGTAACAAAAGTAACTTCTGGACTCCCTCGCGTTTTCTGTAAATGGTCTCCCTGAGAAGACCTAGGCCGACGTTTCAAGGCCATTGTCAAGGCTAAAAAGGTCTCAAAATTACGGACTAGCCGTGCTTGTTCGCGGGTGACATGGGAGACTTTCATGTCACCCGCGAACAAGTACGTCTAGTCCGTAATTTTGAGGCCTTTTTAGCCTTGACAATGGCACGTGATACCGTGTCGAAACGTCGGCCTAGGTCTTCTCAGGGAGACCATTTACAGAAAACGCGAGGGAGTCCAGAAGTTACTTTTGTTACATACAATAACGCTCGCGGAAACCTCAAACAAAACATATATATATATATATATATATATATATTTATTTATTTTCATTTCAGTACCGATAAATCGGCCTTTATTGGACTAAAGACGTTTAATTGATTGATACATACTGCATACACATCTATACTTAATATATATAGAGGTAAAGTTTGTAAGTTTGGATGTAGGAGGGAATCTCCGAAACTTCTTTCACCATTTCAGTTTCGATTTCAAAAATTCTTTCAGCAATATGTAGAATGGACTTTCGCGGTGACCTATTTTACAACTAAAGTCGACGAAAAATTTGGTCGAGCGATGCGTTTTATACGAACTCTGCCTGTAAGAGATATTTAAATATTTTCTATAGAGAAGTTGTAGAACTCAAAAAGTTATATAAAAAAGTACATGACGACATATATCTATATGTTAAGGTTAATACACAAGAAGTAGCGGGAATGCGTGTAGCGAAAATGCTAGACCATGAAATGCACTCGAAATTAGTGTTCCAGTAATATCTAAATATAATAATTTCGTTCCAATTCACGACTAAAAAAACGAAATTACGCAGTTAGAGAAAGACTCGGACGCGCGGACGGCAACGTGGCAATTACATAACATAGCCAACACCGCTTTTCCTTAGCCCGTCAAAAATATATTGCATTACACATTGTGAGAGAAGGACTTATTAATACGCGAACCATTGATTTCAGAAAGTTTTGTTTGTCATTCTGTAAGTATAAGTTTGAATTCTTTTCATGAAACTTGATAAAATAATCGACAATGATAAGTGTATACATCCTTACAACTCGATACTTTGAGCGTCATCAATATATAATTTTGTATTTATTTTAGGTTTTAAGTATAACTTCTACCGCGCGTACATGAGCACACGTATGAATTTTTTTAAATTCTTCATAAGCCAGAAACAGTATTATGCTGCATGATATGGTGGGCTATTATTGCGTTATATATATTTTTGCTACATTCTGTTTTGATATATCTTTGGATTCCTCCCAAGAATGAAATTCTTTTGATATGTATTTTTTTTTGTTTCATATTTTGTGTTTAGTGAGAACTTTAATTTATGGTTTACGATTATTCTTTAGAACTGCTCTTCATTTGCAATCGTTTCGTGAACTGAAGAGTTCACTCGTTCAGTAAAATGAACTGTTCAAAAAGAACAGTTCTCATGTCGGAGTCAGCCGGGTGTTATATGAAGTTCCCTTAAATAATTCACAAATGACGGTAAATTTAATGATTTCTGCTACTGTAATGGCTTCATTTAAACTTGAAAATTATAAACTGCATTGCGCTTTTGTTTGATTATTTCGAGATTTTGCCGTCCCGCCCTGTCATATCGGAATGTTCAAAACAACATTGGTCACGTTCATATTTTACGATTCCCGCTACCGCTATGTTGTCATTGTTTTCTGAATTCTTACCTTTAATTTCATCGATAGATGTATCATTTAATCGTGTGTTCATGTTAAAATCATTTTAAAGCTATTTTTCAGTTCGTATATTGTGAATATCGACATCGGTTTTATTATGAATTTTGCTTAATATTACGGCCGTGTATCGACAGCAAAATTAATAAAATTGTTGCAATAAAAACATTGTTTAAGAGCCACAATATAGCAATATAAAAATAAAAGAATAACACATTTTATGTTTTTTTATGGATTTGAAATATGTTCAATTTTATTTTTAATGAGACACTAACAGGATATTGGGCACAAAATATATAAAAAAAACAATACATTATTATTTAAAACTCAGCCCACTATCCCAAATACAAGTGTCTTCGGTCTGCCCTAGCAACATGCATATATTGACTGTGCTATTCTGAAAAAGCAATTATCGTAATAGATGATAAAAAAAGATAAAAGAAAATAAAAAATAAACGTGACGTAGGTGTTCGTCGTACTTAAATAAGAAGATTTTAATATTTTCACGTATCTCTCTCAAAGTAAAAACCTTTATTTGCGATGTCCGATTTCCGGTCCGGTCTGACAGCTGCCCTCATATCAATGTAGTGTGATCATCTTAGAATATGTAAATAAAAAATTGATTTAATGTGTTCTATGGGTTCAGGTAATTGTCAAGAAAATGGGGATTATTTTTTAAGCGATGGTGGGATTTGTGTTATTTTTAAGTGATTTTTGTAAGAATTTTTAGCCTTGCGAATTCATGTCATGAAACAATATTTTTACCCTTGCGAATTCATGTAATGAAATAATACTTATGATGTTTACTACAATAAGTATTTAGTAAAAGTGTCATAGCTATAGAGCTGACGCCCTTGTAGAAGTAGAGTAGGTACTCAAAGTATCGCAGACTAAGGAATCGCAAAAAAATAATGATGAGGTATCAGCAAAAATGTTAGGGTCAGCACAATACATATTATATGTACGACACATTCTTGTGATGGAAGAAAAATAGCCAAAATAATATACAGGCTCCCAATAATACATTGCGAAGTACTCGGCAGTAAATATTAATAATAATAAATCTTTGACAAGATAAAAATTAACAATAATCGAACAAATATGTAAAAAAGGAATACTAGTACATTTATTTACATTAAAGTCAATATATGTTCTTTAATATCATGCGCTGGTCTACTAAGTCAATCGTTGTGTTGTATTAATAAGTTGGTACTCCTGTTCGGAAACTATCGATATTCGCAGAAACGATAAAGCCGCCTCTACACTACTAGCAAAGTCGGCCGAAGTGAAGTGAATACGATAGTGTAGAGGGGTACTTCGTGCTACTTCAGCTCGCCGCGGACGACTTCCGAAAGTTGTCGGTTTTTGGGCCGAGTCAAAGGAATCCGAAGTGACCCGAAGTTCGTGCGGAGTACTATTCTATGGGCAACTGAGTTCCTCGCAGTGTAGACACCTACTTCGGACTTTGGCCGACTTTCCTAGTAGTGTAGAGGCGGCTTAAGAAATTGTATTAGTACAATTTCTGATTTGTTGATTAGTCAACTGACGTTTACGTACGTAGCGTTTATTAAATGCGAGATCGATCAATTACAAATATAATTATGAGATGAGATTAAGGCAGCATATTCGTTTCACAACTGTCAAATTCGAAGTACCTACTCCCTCAATAGATCGTGGTTTTTGGACGTAACAAAGACGTCAACTAAACCCAATATCGGATAAACATTTGCGTTATAATAATTTCGGATAAACACTTTCGTTATAATATTTACGAATTCAATTCGCTGCTGGAGTTTCTTGCAAATTTAAAAATTTATCACCGTAATGTAAGCTTTATACGTGTAATAAACATATTCTAGGTACATAGAAAATTTTAGTAGTTACATACTGAATATTTATAAGACTCTGAAAACTAGCGATGCAACGAATACTACTTTCACGAATACGAATTTCAAACCTACTACTCGAATAATTCAACAAGGTAATAAATAATAGTCCCCGAATAAAACAAAATAAACTCGTCTCAATGGGCCGGCTTTGTTTTGGGACGATTTCACTAAAAAGTCATGTACACAAACCTATATCTTTATTCTTTATAACAAAAACAAACAAATAAAGATATTCAAATTTAAATTAACAGATTTCTTATCGAAATGTTTCCAAATATAACTTTTTTCATGCTTACGAGAGGTCATGTTATTAGATTTATTTTGAAATTATTTTTATAAGAGTTAATAAAATGGAAAGAACAACACCTACGTATTACAAAACAAAAACTACACGAAGTGAGCACCTAACCTTTTTAAAAACCCAAAAAAACTATATGAAAGAACTCATGTTATACTGTGAGTGAAACAAGAAACAAGTACCTAACAATTGACAGCTTGAGTTCCATAGAAAAAATAATTGAGAACTCAACAAATCCATTCATTCAATGTAAGGGGAATCCCCGATAATAGAGGTGTGTTCGGATACATGGTGCACAGTCAAACCGTAATTTGCATTGCGTTCAGTTATAAATAGTTTGTTTTTAATATTCGAAGTGATATTCGCGATGATATTCGGCGAATACGAATATTCGGTAAATGTCTACAACTCGGCGAATACGAATATTCGTATTCGTTGCATCACTACTGAAAATGAATTTTTTGGCCACGGCTTTCGATTAATTCTTATATTTTCTTTTCAGTTTATCACTTGTATATAAGAATCTTCTATCTAAGTTATCACCCTAAAGATTGTAGTCTAGCATATAGGTACATACTGATATAAATGAATAATAAAAATCCAGTGAATGTCTAGCCTTAAGTACTTAATCTTGCAATATAAATTATCACACAACTTCTTACGTGTGTACACGAGTACATGCTCCTCAACTTTTTGTATTTTCATTACAGGTCTACGAAGGATATAGAAAA
>JADDOH010005939.1:0-22375 GCA_016648135.1 Agrypnia vestita
AAGGAAAGTGACCTTATTATGAATGGAAAGAAGTCAAAAGTAATGGTATTCGAGAAGGAGGAAAGTAAGACAACGTGTGAAATACTAGTAGGCAATGAATGTTTGGAACAAGTAGATGAGTTTGTGTACTTGGGAAGTATGTTCCATAGAAGAGGGAATGTTGAGAAAGATATAGAGAGGAGAGTGACTGCCGGGAATAGGGTGAACGGTGCTTTGAATGCACTAATCTCTAATAGAAATATGTATCTAACCGTCATTACAAAAATCTTGACGCGTACATGATGGAGTGTGTCTGGTACCATTCAGCTGACCACTTAAACTGTTATAGGTAAGCAGTCCTGAGGGTATGGTGCAAGACAGACAGGAAACGAAAACGTTAGATTGAATCAGTGGTGATGAGGTCCTTAGACTGTAAGTGTGTGGATAAATCCATGTATGGAACAGGGTAAAAGCAATGAAGAATTAGGAATAGAATGTATAAGTCTGACGATTAGCACTAAATACATGACGAAGAAAACTAGGGGTCCTACAGAGGACTGGTGGTTTGGGGATGTTTGGTAAGCGAATGAAATTAGGAGAAATGATTAATATGTAGAGAAGATATATGATTCAAACTGTGTTGACGCGGCGCCATAAGATAGGGCGACCAAACGGAAGAACGTTGGGCATGACTCAGATTAACCATATACGGTATGATGGTCCTGTTAGAAGCCTGAACAACCGTCGAGCTTGCATGCGAAGATGTATGAATGTAGACGAAGCGAAAGTTGTATGTCAGGACAGAAGAGTGTGGCGCTCTGCCCTCTCTGCCTACCCCCACGGGGAAACGGCGTGATGGTAAGTTAGTTAGTTAGTTAATACTTTTCCTTTTAATCTCATATTTTTACTAAAAACGGCGTTAACGCCGAAGTCTGTATTTTAGAAATCTTACTAACGTTAATGTGATCAAGCCATTTGTTATCTAATATTATGCAAAATATACTTCTGGATAATTTGATTAATGCTTAAAACTCCCGTCCCATAACGGGACTTGACACAACTTGAGTCCAAAAATGTTATTTTTCAAACTATTTAATAATCATAGCTCAATGATATTCGAAAAATCCCTGCTCATGAGAACAGGGATTTTTCGAAAGCTTCATAAATATCCCAAAGAATATAATACCAAAAGAAAATTAAATGATAATGTGTAGTAAGACAGTCAAAAGTAGAAAAAAAAAGTTTTTCCACAATCGGGAATATTCTATCCGATGCGGTTACTTCATTCTGCTTGCAAAGCTTCTGTTAGTTGGAGAGCTTTTGAGTTATGAGACATCAAAATATTACGGTTTCTAATAAAATGACAACAAATTTAGTTGAAACTTGTTCGCATTGTATAAGAAATGTAATTAAAAATATTATAGAACATTTTCAAACCATTATATTTCATTAAAACGCAAATTTGACTGGGGTACCGTCTGTACCCCGCTCCGGTCCGCGATGATTTTTGATCTTCGTAATTATAAAACAGAATTCTGTTGGCAGCGGCGTCATTTATTGGCGCATTTCATACTTTGGAATTTTTATTTTTAAATATCAATTAAGGTGTTTTTATTTAAAAAAAAACTATATTTTATTAAGTGAGTAAAGCCTCAAAATATGGGAATAAATAGAATAATATATACTGTTTAAAATCATCTCTTTATATAAATAAAAAGCGTTTTAAAATCAACAAAAAACGTAAAAATTTCTAGCAAATTTAAAACATTATAACTTTATTAATATTGAATATTTACTCAGTAAAAATTCTAGATAATGAAAGGTATAAAAAACATATTATGCGTTAAAAATTAGCGCCGCCTAGGACACTAAAAACGATTTTTTGGCCGCGGCCTGTCGATTAATGCTTATATTTTATTAATTATTATAAATAATGTCCAGTTTATTACTTTTATATAATAACAAAGGTTCTATCTAAGTTATTGCACTAAAAATTTGCAGCCTAGAGTATCTATACATTCTGATATAAATGAATAATAAAAACCCACATTTTCGTAAAAAAAACGCCGAAATATGCATATGCAGTGAATGTGCCGCCTTAAGGTTTTTTCTGAAAAAGAGGTCATCGAGGAACGAACGTACCAAGACTATTTATTACATTGACGATGGCCATCTGACTTCAAGCAGTTCTTTGGGCACCTTATTTATTATAGCCAAGTCGTGTTGGGATTCACATTACTGAAAAACCAAACTCGCTGCTGGATTTAAGAATACCATCGGTCTATTTGAGGAGCCGTTCTCCGGTCAGAGATGGCCGCCTCGCCGCGCATTGTTGATAAATATTTACTCCATGTTTGATGAAAGGCAACAGCGAGGCCATGTGCGGCCCGAGACTTGTTAAAGAAATATGTTTTGAAAAATGGTTTTAAAAATCAGACACGAAATGCTGTTTGTTTAAACTCTTCTTTGCATTTGATTGATGAAAAATTAGATAGTAAGTAGGTACTACCCACCTATGTAGCCAAGGGCGGATCCAGTTTTGGCGCCAGGGAGGGGTCACATAGTCGTGGTCAAGTCACAAGAAGTTATAATTTAGGGCTGGGTCCAGGTCCACCTAGGTCCTGGACCCAGCTCAGGGGGGGTCATGAGGCTGAATAACATTAGTAGGAAAAAGCGATCCAGAATGTTCCGCGTGGTTCCACAAATTCACTGTTATGTCGAGATAAAAAAATCACCAATCAAAATAAAAATGTTATCGGTTTTTTTTTCAAATATGTAGGTATATTAAACTATTAACTATGAATCTATTTACATCTCACCGCTGGTAGGCTGCTCCTGTGTGATAACTTATTCATGATTTTTTTCAAAGACATAACTAATTTTATTACTAAAATTATTAAGAGAAATTATCATGTTTTTGTAAGCTAACAACGTGCTTATATTCAAAATATGTAATTCAAGTAAATTTTATATCCGTTTTATAGGTTGCTTTACCAAAATATTTATCTTTTCGATCTACTGTAGTTTCTTGCTTTAGTGTAATAATAATTATTGTTATCTCTAGAGATGAAAACCCCCACACGAGGCATCAATGCAAATGCATAATGTAAGTGCAGTTACGTAGGTACGTTTATTGGCAAGAATTTATAAGTCTCCTTTATTGTACCATGAACATTTCTGAACAATATTTCTGGACTAGAGTCCAGAAAACCAAATTTTCCTCTCCCAATGCAATGTTTCAATAGGAGACTCAAATATGAACTAAGACAATATAAAATATTTACTTTTGTTTAGATGGAAGACAAATTTTCTAAGTAAATAACATAAGTATTAATTAATAAGAATATACTTTATTTTCATCAACGTACTTATTGAAAATATCAACATGTTTCAGGGCCAATAGTCCCTTCGTCAGGATACAATGTACTTATACTAACAAATTAAAAATTAAAAACCGGAGTATAGACATTAAAAAATAAATATATAATAAAAATAAATATAATAAATATATAAATATATATTATATAAATATAAATACAAACATTAAAACCAGTTTAAAAGATAACTATTTGTAAAATGGATCTGGTTATTTATAATATTCAATTTACTATTAACACTTTTTCTTATTTCAAAATTTCTAATTTATCCAACTGTAATCCTGTATAATTTGTATGTAAAATTTGTAAACCTATATAAATATCAAAAAAATGATCCATAACCAAAAGACGATTCGCAATGATACTATTTAAACACCTGAAGTGTTGCTTAACTCTGACATCAAAATATCTACACGGTTTTCCTATATAAAAATAATTACAATCGTTACAAATCAATAAACACCCGATTTTTTTGAAGAATCGTTAAGTATATTAATTATACACAAAGGGGATAAAAGATGAGTAACATTTTACTATCGGTGCAAGAATTAATGTGTCGGAAAATATTTCTTTGTGTTACATTCGTCCACAGCATAGGTAGGTACCGCGAGAGATGTAATTGCTCCGCCGCCCGCGCGCACTTCACATTTGGTCCAAATCGAGACCCAAATTACGTCAGAGAACTTTTATATAAATCCCTTGACGCACAGGCGCACCCCTCTCCCCGCGGCTCTGTTTTGTAATTTTTGTTTTATGTAATATTCTAAATTATTGTTAATTATTCGGAATTTTGACGGTAGATGGTAGATACTGGCGACTGCCCAATATGCGCTGCGCTTTTTCACCAGGCAGCTAAATATTATAGTATATACCTAGCTAATTGCATTCATTAAATGTGATTTCGCTTATATTTTTATTTACTTCTTCCGTTTAACCAATTTCAACTAATTAAAGAACTTTGAACATATAACATGTAATCCAAGTGCTTCATGAAATAGGTACGATTCACAGAGTATATATTTTACATAGATGAACTTAACCCCTTCTGTAGGCGAGGGGATTGGGTCATAGCACAATAATGTCCCCCCGCGCATATATTTAAGACACACTTATACCGCAGTATTTTTTTCTGGCACGATATTAAATCCCCTAGTACACAAAACGCATTTTTCGCAATAGATTTTTTTTTTAATTTTTAAAAATTTCGTTCCAAACCGGGTCTTTTCCAGTTAAAATGTATTTTTATACTAAAGTGCGACTTAATTACTATTCAGACTTTGACCTTTTCATAATTATTTCAAAATTTAGAAGTTCGTAATAATTTAAGTGTTCTTAGGTTTTCACGGCCGTTCAGAATTTTTTGATTCGAGTTTGAGTGATTTGGGTATTCTGCCGTGTTAGGCCGTAGAAACACGGCAGAATATCCCGCAGTAATTTTTTTAAACAAGCATCAGCCGTGGAACCAGGCTGTGGTACGCTTCCATTTCAGCAAGTAGACGGACCGGGCCGAGATGTGCACTCCACATTCTGCAAAGTAAATTTCAGGCATAAACATTGCGTACCGAAAATGTTCCAAATACTCGGTTATTCTAGGAAACTCGGTATAAACTTTCAGCAGCCGTGACGAAATGGGCGAGGGCGGGCTGTGCAGCCAAATTACATCAATCATGGTCCCTCCCGCTCTCGGAGCAGGCTGGAGAGCTGATCTCGCTCTTCGGCAGCATCACTGCCGGCGGATAACAGGATGCTGGGCGCGCGTTCCCACTCCCAAAGTCTGTCGAAGATGTGGTGGCTATAGGAAAATAAGATGAACCGAAGCACATACTTACCTACGTTCATTCGCTAATTTGGATGACACTTCTTGAAACGAAGCTGATAAAATTTCATCGTTTAATGACGTCGCATAGAGTTCCTCGCGTACCCATGGTGCGTATAGCTTGAAGGGATTTAAAAGCAAAGGCTGCAATATCCAAAAAAAAAAAATACTTTGAATGCAGTCACCGAGAATTATTAATTTAAAATGTACTGAATTCTAGATTTTATAGTAAATACAGCTCTATCCCTTCCAAATCATTATTAAAACCAAAGACAGTTTGGCGGCCCTCGCAGCCATGCTTCTCGCACCGAGGGTTCCGGGTTCGATCCCGGTGAGGTCACAATAAAATTAATCTATGTGATTTACTCGAGCCTCGGTGTTTTGTGGTGTTTTCGCATCTGTAATTGGGCCTCTTGGCCGGTTGAAGATTAAATAAAATCAATATATTTATATAAAAAGAAACCCGTGTTTCCCTATCCGCCAAGTTTTCTCCACAACCACCCACAGGTGGTGGTGGTGGATAGCCCTTGGTGTCACATCGAAAATATGCGAGTTTGGTGGGGGTGGCTGTGCGTGGGTGGGAGTGGGTGACGAAAATGTGCTTTCTAGCATACTGTTTTGTTATGGGAAGGCCGAAAATGCTTCAGATTGTTTCAAAATAGGCGCGCCGACTGTGTCGGTGAGTCCAAAAGGTTCCGGAAAAACCTGCTCTAGAAAGTTCTGGAAGGAGAAGGTTCTAGAAAACTCCCGAAAGTTCCGAATGTGTCGGTGTGTCTAGAAGGTTCCTGTACATTCGAATTTCTTGAAAGTTCTGGAAGGAGAATGTTCTAGAAGGTTCGCGAAAGTTCTATGACGATCCAAACAGTGTTCTAAAAATCTACGCGTGCGAAGCCGCGTGGGCACAGCTAGTAAAATATATATCCTCGTAGTACATAAAGGCAGAAATATTCACTTCAATCAATCAGTCCCTAAGGATGTGTCACGTGACAATATGACCGCTTCATAATAAAGCGAGAGTTCATGTCGATTTTAGACAGAAACATCATACCAAAGGCAGCAATACCCATTTACCAACGTAAACAGCAAAAGCAGCCCACTATTTGGTAGCAAATACAGTTATACGTATATATAAAGGAAATCTGAGGTAGCAATTGTTTTTAAAAACTGATTTACAATAAGATTTAGGTTTCGCAGATTCCAGAGAAATTTCTTTGAGGAGTGACAGTTTTTTTTATTTATCTTAGAAACACCTCGGTGAGATATTGCCAAATTTGCTTTTATACTCTTCAATTGTCTTTGTGGTACTTGGAGTAATTCTACTAAGGCGAAAAAATAAAGCGAAAATTTTTGATTGAACGCACCCGATACTAGGTGTCGAAGACGATCGAATGCGGCGGAACTCCTCCAGAAAAATGTGTGGGAAGGCGCCCAAGCCTGGGGCCAGCTTCGGGAATTAAGGGAAGCGGTTCTGGAGCGAGGGGCGAGTGGCTGGTGAGAGAATCATCAAGCCGTGTAGGCGTGAGCAACAAGTGCGAGCTTCTAGAACCGACCACAAGCGCATGATAGATGGGGACTAAGAAGTGATTTGAAAAAGATATGGATTATTCACGAAAGCAATCTACAGTAGTATTAAATGCCCACCTTCACCGTCATCACAAAAAAAATCACTTCATACAGAATGTCTCATTGCAAGTAGAAAAAACTTCGGGGGAGTCTTCTTCATTCAATTTTGATTAGAAAACGCTCGTTGGGTGAAATGTCGAGCGTTTCGGAGATAAGTGACATCAAAGTTGCATTTCTTTTTCAATATTTCTGACTTATCATTTATTTGATTGTCATTTGGTCATTTCATTATTTGTTACAAAAATATAATAGAATCTGTGCAGCAAAAATTTCTTCGCCTGCTTACATTTAAGTTTAATCTGGGCAGCACTTTAATACCTTATCAATAGCGCTTGGAATATTTTCATGTAGACAAATTGGAAGTTAGAACACTAATTGCTAATCTAATAATTCATGGTAATATTGACTCCAATTTTTGTGTCGAAAATATAACTTTGAATGTTCCTAGTCGCCGACTTATAATACATTTTCTCTATCAACTTTCAATGACAATATGGCCCACTTTAACTCTGTATCTAGAATGTTGAGGTTATAAAACAAAATAGAAAATAATCATAACGTCCTCATTGACATATTTCATGACAGTTTCCATGAATATAAGAGAACTATTACCAAACTTACGAAATTAGCTGTTTAGTCTCTTTGTTCAGTCTCACTCTGTTTAAAGTCACTCTATAAAATCACTTTTTCTGTTCTTTCTTGTGTATGTTTTAACCTTTACTTTTTATCTGTATGTTTGCTGTGTTCACATTTAAGTGACGAAAAGCATCTAAACTTATTGTATTATATTCGTATTACCCATGTCATGTGTTTTTCATTATTCGTGAACCATTCAAAAGTAAAATAAAATAATCTTTTCTAAAAATATTAGACTGTCGTGAAAGTAATTTATATCGAAAATTAAAAATTCATTCGCTCTGATACAAGACAACACAAATCACAAGTCGCTCTTTAAGGGGGCGGATTGCCTAATTTTAAGAAGATACAAGACAAATAAAATGATTAAATCCTTTCAGAAATCGAAAAATATTTTTGTTTAGTTTTTGTCGTTTTATTTTACTCGTATTAAAGCGAATGAGTTTTTAATATAAGTTATTATACTGTTCAACGTTTTATAGAAAATAAATCGGAAATATATTTAAAAAAAAAACAAACGACACCGACGTATACCTACAACTACATCTCCTTTATTTATTTATTTTATTCTCGTGTATTAATTAAGTGTCAAGATCCCAATATTGCTATTTTCAGAATACGGCCAAATATTTGAAAATTACAAACTCTTTAATGTTTAGAGCAATATGGCAACTTTCTATTTCTTAACGGGTTTTTCTAGAATATTATTTAAGGTGTAAGGTAAGGTAAGGAAGAAGAAGAATGAGCTGATGATACCGTACCTACACCCGAGTAAAGCCCTACAAGCCGAAGTGGTCCGACACTAACTTCAAGAATGAAAGCTTCGGCCGAGCGGATGTTTTTTGACCGAAACTGGCCGAAACCGAAACTTCGTCGGTCCCCACTGCACTTATGGGCCTACCACACGCACAAGTATCACCACGCTTTTGCATGCGCATGCCGGTTTGTAAACGGGGCACCGTGTACAAAACACCAACTACACGCACGTTTGTACACGGAGCACCGTGCGTGTAGTTGGTGTTTTGTACACGGTGCAACCGGCATGCGCGTGCAAAAGTGTGGTGATACTTGCACGTGTGGTAGGCCCATTATTTATGTTCACACTCTCGCAACGGCGCACAGTGGTCGGAAAAAGACAATCTGAGCGAGCGAAAATATTTTAGTGTTTATTTGTATTCTATACCCATTAAATAATAATAATAAACCAATTTAAAGATATAAAAAATAAAATAAATGTAGTATTGAAAACTTAATTATACCACCTAACCACACTTTATATTTAATTCTAAACTTGTCTTTATGACGTCCACAATTGATCCATTTTCGACGTATTTGTCCATGAATAAATGAAGTGCACTCCGATTGATTTTAAATCTGTAGCCAAGGTATTAGAGAACAATAGTTTACAAAAATTAGAATCAATACAGGTCAATCCCAGTTTTGGCAGTCTAAGGCCTGCAGAAAAAATTTACGATATTTTGTTAAAAACAAATCGTGGCTTTGTAGAAAATTAATTGAATAAAAATGTGAATTATATTTAAAAAAAGTTACCAAGTTTATCGATTCCATAGTTCGAAGAACAAAATTCAAAAATATAAACACACCACTTTGGTACAAACACTCGTATCCGACTGACAATAACTCAACTTTATTTTTTTGCAGCAACATGTCACTACCTGCTCAACTAGACACGAGGGGTTTATTCTAGGTAATTAACTATTAGTGGGACTTTGTTACCCAAGGAACTAAGTTTATTTCGCTGCATATATTTTATTTTTATTACGACTTTCGTTTTTTGAATTTTGCGCGCACAGAATCTAATTTCCAACCTTTGTGCGGCGTCCCTTCGTGTGCGTGAGCTCTCGCCGTTGAAGTCCAGCAACCCTGCCACAAAAGCCCCGCATATTTGGACAGGGTTCAATGATCCGAAAATATAAAAATATATATACGTAATTAATGGATTACACGCCCTCTCGTGGTAAATTCGTTCATCGGCCACTCGAGCGGGCATTCCTTCAGCTCACTAATTACCCAGGTCAGCCGAGGACAGGTCGCGACCCGACAACTGCTCCTGATGGGACCCCCTGACCCGCAATTAGTCGCGCCACCCGCACCGTTTAGTACTCCTCAATTGTCTTCGTGATACTCGGAGTAACTAATTCTACTAAGGTGAAAAATAAAGCGAAACGAAATTTTGATTGAACGCATCCCAGAATACACACCGATGCTGGGTGTCAAAGACGATCGAATGCGGCGGAAATCGTTGAGAAAAGTGTGTGGGAAGGCGCCCAAGCCCGGGGCCAGCTTCGGGAATTAAGGGAAACGGCTCTGGAGCGAGAGGCGAGTGGCTGGTGAGAGAATCATCAAGCGTGAGCAACAAGTGCGAAGTGCTTCTAGAACCGACGACAAGCGCATGAAACGATTGAAAAAGATATGGATTATTCACACGCTGCCTTTATTACATCACTTTCATTATTCAGCTTATTTTATTAATGCTTTTCTTAAACGCGAAAACATAAATGTACGTGGGGAATGGTCTGGAATGTTCAGTTCGATGTATGCGTGCTTGATTGGGCAGAAAACCAATTTGGGCTCAGAGCGGGTAAACGCATCTAAGATGCCGTCCTTCGAGTGACAGAAATCACCCAGAAAAGTGGAACAGAGATATGTCTAGGAGTGGACCCTTCGTGAACCCTACCTCATCGAGTACCGAGATGGGACTTGTATATATAGTGGTGTGGAATAAGATAGACATCCAAAAAATACAAGGTTGCCTGGGATCATCCTGGAGCAATTTAAGTATGGCTCGATACAGATGATAGGGAATATCGAGTACGACAAGAAATTACAGGGTTGCCATCTTCTACCCTGGTACTTTCGAGAATCGGCCAGATTTTAGAGTTGTGAAAATTAGACAAAATTACGTCATTAATTAGATATTCGACAGTTTTAATTAATAACCCATTTGCTTAAAACATACGATTGCCTGTCCTCAGCTTGGAGCATTTCCTAGTCAGACAAGTTTTATATCTGATGTGGTAGGTACGCACAGTTACTTAGTTCAAGAAATCATTGTGAGACACAGTGTGACTATTTTGTAAGATTTTGTGTCAGTTTTAGATAATAATATTAATAATCAATTATTACAAAATAAATTGAATTTTAATGATAATACAAGTAATAATATTAATAAAATAAATAGTAATATACCTACTTCTTATACTAACATTTGCGTCGTAGCGCCGCTGAAGGAGTTTTGTGAGTTTATTTATAATTTTAGTTGGCTATTGCCGAAGGGAATTAATATTTTGTGTGTAAAACTAGTGTTAAGACCGTTAAGAAATTCTTTCGTTCGAAGTTATGACGCGATTCAGTATCGTAAGCTGAATGGAAATACAGTGACATAGATCAGCATTTCCCAACCTTTTTTGGCTCGCGTACCACTTGGTAGTACATCACGCTTAATTGTACCACTTCGTAAAAATGATTGTATTTCCAGAAATTTGTTATTCTATTTGCATTATAAATTTTATAGGGTGACTGTATTTACTAGAACTTAATTTATTTAAGTTTAAAAAAATACCAAAGGTTTTATTTTTTTGGTAAAAATGAGACATTTGAACTTTACATATCACAATGTCTTTTTTTTTAAATAAAAGGTGCCGAAGCTTATTTATTGTTGAAATTCAAAACCAGGACATTTAAAGAAGTATTTTTAACAAATAATTTTTATTAAAAAAAATTGACATAGATAAATTAAATTATTTGTATTAAAAAAAAAAATGCGCCGCAGGCAATTTTTTTTCCAAAAATTACCGATATTAATAGAAAATATATGTATATAAAATAAATTAAACACGGTAAATATAAAAAGATTCTTCTGATGAAAACGAGATAATTTACACTTTCATTTTTACAAATTTACAGCAGCGCCGCAGGAAAAATTTTGTTTTAAATATAATAATATTAATGAAATTGTATTTGAAAATATTTTTATTACCGAAATTTAATAGTTTAAATGATATTTTTTTAACTTTTTATGTCCGCCATTACTGATTATTTTTCGCGTACCACCGGTGGTGCGTACCACAGGTTGGGAATCGCTGATTTAGATGCGAAAACGGAGATCGTTATGGTTTCTATTCAAAATGTTAGATACAAAAAGACAACGATGTTCAATTATAACTTAACTAATATTATTACATATGTGGTGGCCGAAGACGCACACATACACACGAGCAAAGGAGTACCGAATACGCTGAGCCTAAACACTGGAGGCCGTCACCCTCGGTACAGCGGTCACGAAAAGAAAGCTGACTTCGTCAAGAATGCAACAATGTAAGCAGAAGGCAGCAACCGAGAACAAAGGCGAGAGCCAGTAGAGGGTACGAACGCGACGCAAATTTCACCTCTGCTGAGGTAGACGAAATATATCCACGCGCCATCGAAGTCAAAACAATCCCCGTTTCTTTGTTCGTAACGGGTATAAAAAGCCTCGTCAGCAGATTCAAGTATCTCACTTCCCAGTGGCTCACTAGTACAGCGGAAGCTCTCGCCGACAGTACCTTTATACTTCTCGTCATTTAACTATATTCTATTGAACTATCATTGTATTTCTGTAATTGTCATTTCTGATCAATAAATTCTGTCAAACCATCGCGAGTTTCAACTCATCAGCAACGGCAGAGATCTCCGACTCTTCAAACGGAGTGGTGACCCTTGAGTTAATCCATCAAACAGGAGGCACTCCCACATACCTCCAACATAATGTACATAACGAATTATAACTAATATTATTACACACATATTAATTAACAGTAGTGGAGGAACATTGTCCGGGCCTGCTGATTTTTTTAGGTCGACTTGTTTTATCATACTGTCTACATCTTGTTCGTCGAAGCTGTAGTCGTTGTTATAGATAATTATATCTCCGATTTTATTGGTTAATTGATGTACTGTTGGTGTGGTACTGTTGATCAGTAGTAACAGTAATATTAGGTCCTTACATATGAAATTGGCGTTTTGCCGTACTGGCAAATTTGATCTCAAATATCTTCTCCTTGGTTAGGAATTCCAAATCCAAATTTAGACAGCTATTTACTCATGTATTTGTGTTTTGAAAATTATAATTCATTTGTTTTTTCCTCAATTGTTTTTTTACTTTGCGTCACTCAGTTTACAAAATGAAAAACTTGAAATATCGCGTTATTTACGAGTGCGAGTTCCACCGTGGCACCAGTGCTGCAGAAACGGCTCGAAGGATTAATGATGTGTATGGCGACGGTGCCGCAAAAGAAAACACAGTGCGTTTTTGGTTCCAACGTTTTCGTTCTGGAAATTTCGACCTGCAGAACAAGCCCCGTGGACGGCCGGAGACCAAAGTTGATAATGAAGAATTGAAGGCTATTGTGGAAGCGGATCCATCGCAAACCACATCAGAGTTAGCTGCAGGCTGCGGTGTTAGTGATAAAACTGTTTTAATCCACTTGAGCAAATTGGTATGGTGAAAAAGCTTGAAAGGTGGGTACCTCACGAATTGAGTAAAGCAAATCAACAAACGCGCGTTGACTGCTGCGTTGCATTACTCAACCGGCACAATAATGAAGGGATTTTAAATCGAATCATTACCTGTGATGAAAAGTGGATTCTGTACGATAATCGGAAGCGCTCATCGCAATAGCTGAACCCTGCCGAACCAGCCAAACCATGCCCCAAGCGAAAATTGACTCCAAAAAAGTTACTTGTGAGCGTTTGATGGACTAGTGCTGGTGCCGTTCACTACAGCTTTCTTAATTATGGCCAGACGATTACGTCAGATGTCTATTGTCAGCAACTGCAAACCATGATGGAAAAGCTAGCTGCTAAACAACCGAGGCTGGTTAATCGCTCTAGGCTACTGCTGCTTCATGATAACGCTAGACCACACACTGCACAACAGACGGCTACCAAATTAGAGGAGCTTCAATTGGAATGTCTAAGACATCCGCCGTACTCTCCGGACCTTGCCCCAACAGATTACCATTTTTTTCGAAATTTGGATAACTTCTTGCAAAGGAAAAAATTCAACTCCGATGGGGCAGTCCAAACCGCCTTCAAAGATTTTATTGATTCCCGTCCGAATGGTTTTTTTAGTAAAGGGATCTATGAACTACCTATGAGATGGCAAAAGTGCATAGATAGCAATGGTACATACTTTGATTAAATAAATATATTATAATAAAAAAAAATCGGCTTTATGTTCCTCCCATACTAAACGCCAATTTCATATGTAAGGACCTAATATAATATTATAATTTGTTTTAGAACAAGTTATAAGTAAACGAATGACATTTTTATAAATAAAAATGAAAGCAATTTGTAATTTTGTCATGATTATTTTTAGTATATTGAATTGTATCAAAATAAAATAAAAAATTTGAATAAAATTATATCCATTTTAAGCCATATAGATTATTTCAAATTTGTGCAAAATTTTATGAATATAATACGTCTAGAAATAAAAGAGAGAGTTGACTTTTGATCCGAAACAGACCTCGATTTTCCATAGTGCGACGGTCGGAGCGCCATGGGAATTTAGTAGAAGATCGATTGTGCTGATTGCATAAAAATATTGAAAAACACCGATATAAATAATAGAGTAAAATATCTGATAAAATATTTTTCTGTTTGGTAGACATGTTTTTGAAAAGCCGCTCAAGTGCTTTGAAATATAGAGAAAGCCACAAAGTAACATTCTTTCAGAAAGATATATTTGTTGAATTAACACTTTGCATTTGTAATTTAATACTTTTCTTCTAATATAAACGTAGCCAGCATTGGAATAACACCATATTTAATTTCATTTTAACATTTCTTAGGATTAAAAACTTACTCTTTTTGGGCAATTTCAGCTTGTTTATTTTTAGTAATTTTATTTAAAATTTTCATAAAAATACATATAGATAGGAATTTATATCTTAATAAAAATAATTTCGTTGTCTATCTATCCCGTTATTTTCTGTAACGTCCGTAACTTTATATATATATATTATATTTAATTTTTATTTCTTTATTTTTATTATTACCTTTTTTATAAATAAATACTTATTCTTTAGGACCCGGCTTTAGACGAAATTCCTCTTCCCAACCCTCTCCTCATGACACATTTCCTGTCAGATTTTACCCAAACTTTGCATACTTATTCCTTACGAACCGACATGTAAAAGTACGTCATTTTTCGTCATATACACTAAAGAAAATCAGTAGGTAATCTGATAAAAAGGAATTAAAAGAAAATGACACTCTGTCACCAATCAACCCTCGTTTGGCGAGCCTAAAGTACATTAAAATCGTATTTCTTTTACATTTCGTTGTAGCTATAAACGCAATGCAACTTCACAAAAAAATTATTTTCGCTATGCGTAGTGTCAAACCTCACACTCTTACTCCACAGTGGTTTATTCTTAAGACTTCATCTATCCACGCATTTAGCCTCAAGGTTATTTTTTGCCACGGTCCGTGGCACTGACATTTTTTACATAAAGTTCACGAAACGACATATTAATGTCTTTTTAATGACTATTTCTTATTATAAAAAGAACTTACATCACAGGGTGAACTGATAAAAAACATTTAGACCTACTACTCTACAACAGCAGAAAGCCATCAGCTTGACAAGTAATCAGCGTATTGTGGTGACTAATTTTAAATCGTAACATTTGCCTTATTTGGATAACGTATGAGGGATATACAAGCAAATTAGCAATAACCAAAAAAAATTGGATGAAGTCATCGAGGATTACTAATTTTTAAATGTATGTATTTATAGGACACATGATTTTGGAAGGGGTAAATACATTAAATCTATAATTCAGTACATTATAAATTAGGAATCCTCAGTGACTGCATTCAAAATATTTAAAAAAAAATTTTTCATATTGCAGCCTTTGCTTTTATATTCCATATATATTATAATGTAATCTCGTTAATGTATACAAGGAAAAATAGATTCAGAATATTTTGAGTTTGTTCAAATCTTTCAGAACAGTGCTGGATTTATGTCACAAAAAAAAAATCAATGTAGATTTTCTCATTAGCGACATCTGTGGGGATTTAGGGGAATGAAAATGGCTTTGTACAGGCCGCATGGAAAAGGCGCTTACAACTCATATATGAAAGCTTTTCACGCAATTTGAACATATATACAACTTCCAAAAAATGAATAAGCATGGTATATTCTATCATGGGTGGAAATGGCGAATGTTACAATTGTGTAAAGTGATCACTTAAGCCAACCATAAAAAGACAGGTCATAAGTCCTGTTACACCCAAATGACTTCTATACCTACTTTCCCATAATTAATACAGTTTCTGTGAGATATCTATAATATACACTAATTGAAAAATAGATTGTTGAATTGTTGATGATAAACTTTTTCATGGATTGCTTCACGAAATATCCACCTCTGTTCATGGACTGTAGGTAAAATAAGGTAAGGTTGGGTGAAAAAGGCTTATTTTTTTATTTTTTTTAATGTTGTACTTTTTTTCGCGCTTTTGTCGAGGTTGTACTACGTGCTTTGCACGCAATTGGCTAATTTAATATATTGGAATGCACAGAATTCAACATTTTGTAGGAAATATAGCCTATAAATTTATAGGAAACTATTTTGAAAGGGGTAGACACATATAATATAGAATTCAGTACGTTATACATTAGAAACCCGTAGTGGCTGCATTCAAAACAAATTTTTAAATTTTATGGATATGATCTTTGCATCATAACATCATCTTAAATCAAGCGCCTATGTTGGTACTTGATTAAAGAATATTTCATCTCACAGATTATCGGCACCCAAAGCCTACGAGGATTTTCCAAATAATGTGAAAATTTTCTCCATGGATAAACTCAAGAATCGGTTGCAAGGAGTTGGGAAAAATGAAACCGAGCGCAAATTTATGTAATTGATCACATGGACTAATAGTTTTGTAACCAAATTAATGATTGAATTAAAAAGACATACAGAAAAATCTAATCCATGAAAAAATATTTGGCTACTACCGGGATTCGAACCCGGACCACCTCCTTTCCGGGGCCGGTGCTCTAACGTAACGCGAATTTTCATTTTCTACATGGTTGCAGACAAAGCGATATAAAAAAACTAACCCATAGAAACCTAGTTTTTACAATACTCCCTTTCTCATTTTCAAAAAACCATTAAAAATTTGAAAAATCCAAAATTATAATAAAATTATTATTTTTTTAACGAAAATTTGATAGATCTTCTTGATTGTCGTCACGAGTCTGCTTGCAAAGTTTCAGCTCGATTTGATCACGGGAAAAGGGTTAAAAATCGATCCAAAGTTTTTTCGTCAAGCAACCAAGCAAGCAGACGCCACGAGTTTAAAGAAAGGAAGTAAAAAACAATACGGCAGAAAAACAATTAGATAACTAATTTTGAAAACAGAGAATTCATAGCTTTAAAATGTCATTAATTTGAATATGGAAATAAAAGTTGAATGCAAGATATCAACAGCTATTTCATAGATAAGGGCCTAATATTTATAATGACTGCGTGTCCATCTTCTATACAATCCAAGCTATTTATGCAGGCACAAGAATAATTTAAATTTTTGGCAAAACTTTGACGTTATAATGACCATGATTTGCGCAAATTTTAACGTTGCAGTATTATTGATTATTTTTTTATGCAATAATTTCTGTAACGTCACGATGGTGAGCCAGATTATCTATCCACTATAAGATAAAGGTCATATAATTACTATTCCATTTGGTTCTCCGTCAATCTTTGTCATGTTATTCTCAGTGTTCCAAAAAATTTGCTCATCCATCGAGACTTTGGGTGTCCTCTGTGTAGGTCGTTTTTTAGTCTCGTGAATACCATTCAAAATATTCTCTGTCTATTTAATATCTCTATGTCTTGAAAATAGCTTGTAAATTGTAATTTGAGCTTATAGCAGCGATAATTTGTCGTATTTTATTTAGCACCATTCACCCCAGTTTGCAAAGTTACAAAGGTGTTTCTGTTTCTGTTAGTTTTTCTAGTGAATTTTGACATACATATTTCCTAACACTATGTCGCCTGAAGAACTTTTAAGGTTTTACTAGCGTATGAGGAGGCTGGAAATAAAAGCACCATAATCGAATTGATGAAATTTTGATTAAAGTTTTTTTATTTTTTTTTTATTTATTTTTTTTATTTTATTTTATTTATTAGAGACACTAACAGGATAATGGGTACATGACACTCAGATAATAAACATTGTAGTGAAGACTATGCCCATTATCCCAATTACAAGTGTCTTCGGCATGCTCTAGTAACATGTATTTTTGTAATTAATTATATTTCACATGTACATTTATGTATATTATATATTTGTGTTTGAGTGTAGTGCGATTAGTATTTAATGATCTATAGGTTCATGTCGTCGTTTAGAAAATGGATGTTGTGTATGAGTGAGTTTTTGAACGAAGATAACGTGTCTGCAAGAATATCAGCATCAATGTTAGGGTCGGCACAATACAAATTATATGTGCGACACAACCTTGTAATGGGAGAAAAGTAACCGACATTATTAGTGTGCTGACTTATTCTGAAGAACTCAGGGTTTCTTATACGGGGTTTAACATGCAAATTTATATCAGATAGACAGAGAGAATCAATAGCTCCGCTGAGAATCTTGTGTAGCACAATGAGATCGGATATTTTTCGTCGGGACTCAAGTTTGTGCATCTTGAAAAAGGCAAATCGATCTTCGTAGCTGTGAAGGTTATTGTGTTGACCAGCTTTGTATGACAAAATACGTAGAAACTTTTTCTGCACTCTCTCGATTCTCGTAATATGTGTTGTGTAATAAGGTGACCAAATAACTGACGAATATTCCAATATACTTCGTACTAGTGATGTATAGAGTTTTAAGGCAAGTGCGGAGATTTTTTTAATTAATAGAAGTATATAATTTTTAATAAAAACGCTTTGATTTTAAAATGAAATAAAACATCAACAGTTTAAACAGTTCAAGGAGATACATTCAAAATGAATTATGATGTGAATGTGGTTTGTTTCAATACACTATAGATTTCAAATAACCCGATAAATCTTAAAGGACTTAAATCACAACTTTTTGAACACTTAAATTTCGTGAAATTATTGACTCTCCAAAATTTGATTGAAATAACTTGATAATGACATTAGAAATATGCCATGTGGCACAATCTTGTTAGAACCACACGTAATTCAAATCAAATTAATCCAACAAAAATTCTGCAAACATCGGTCGATATCGCTCATTCATTCATTGTACTGCATTTCCAACATCATTTTGAAAAAAAAATGGTCCAATAAGACTACCACTCCAGCGAAATACACCATCTAGCGACCTTAAGCGGATGAAATGTATTCCATGATACACTCCCACCATCCCAAAATCAAATTATCTGACAAAGAGCTAGAATTCCTGGAAGATCATAATTGGATTTAAAACGCATAAATAACTATTCATGTTTCATCATTAAATTCCACCCAGCACAGTTTCCGGGCCTACTTGAATTCAGTATCAAAAGCCTTGATGCGCCTGGCAAAGACCGTACGGGGATGTTGTTCGTGAAAGATATGCAAATCGTATTCATTTTCCAGTAATATATTCGTTCGTACGTCGGTGTGAGCGATATCGCCCTTATCTTAAGTCAGAAGGCAAAAATATTCTGACAGAAGGATCTATTACCCTCTTCTAAATCAAAAATTCATGTAATGATGGTTATTATACTAACAAAATTTAATAGTGATAATAAAATTATTTATTACACAATGATTTATACACAACGTTTTATTCCACAAATTTGAGTTGTATAAGCCTAAGCGCTTTCGATGGATACAACCATCATCTTCAGGGGCAATATTAGAACTAATTGTAAATCAATATGGCCGACAAATAGAAAGTAAAGAGATGAACATGATCACTTGTTTGACCAAAATAATGTTAGGGTTCTACATCTAGAGGCGAAGGGTCGTAAATTGGATGCTCTAGAAATATTAGAAATTAATAAAGCAATCAAAAATAAAATTAACCTAATAAACATTCAAATACCTGCGTAATCCCCATTGTTAAAATAAGTATTATTGTATGTTAAAATTAATTACTTTTGTATATGTCAATAGATAACTACCCTCGCCCCCCCCCCCACTCCGTCATCCCTTTAATTTCTATTTGTCGGCCATACTGAATTACAATTAGTTCTAATATTGCCTCTGAAGTTGATGGTTGTGTCCATCGAAAGCGCTTAGGCTTATATAACTCAAATTAGTGGAATAAAATGTTGTGTATAAATCATTGTGTTAATCATGAACTTCTACTCTGAAAACGAAACAACGCTTAATTTATTAAAATAATTTATGTTGAAGCACGACGTTTTTCATATGCGAAAACAACGATACTGACAGCCATCATCTTTATTAGTCTTAATTAACAAATTATTACAATTAAATATTTGCTGCTTATTATTACATTATCTTTTTTTTTAATAATAAAGGAGATTATGGATTTCCCTGGTAATCCAGTGACACGCATTGATTATGGAGGTATCTAAACAATAAAAATCATTCAGAATATTCGAATCATTTAATAATCAGTATTTTCATTTAAATACAGGTTTTTACATTTTAATTACCAATACTGAGAGTTTACACTTTTCACTTGGATTACCTAGAAATATTAGAAATTAGGGAAAGTGTTAATAAAACTCTATATATAAAAATAAAAACAAAACTATTCATCCATCGAACATGTAAGGCATACAATGACCACTTCAATGACACTGATATATTTAATACTAACATCTCAGCTCTTAAAACAAAAATTGGATTTAAACCTCCTATATTACTTGTTTCTATATCTTCACCAGACTAACTTAGACCGAACATCATCATACACGCACCCCAGCCAAACTCTCATAACTCTTTGCACATAGCCCCATATCTTCACCACACACATAGAATACACACACACTCCACTCAACCACAATCCCATACACGTAACTCCACTTCCCCCTCTCACTCCCACTCTTATCTCTCTATTTTATGTCATTTTTCTCATCTTTCTTATTAAAGTTTTGCTCTTGTTCTTTCTGGATTATTTTGTATTTTTATTTCTGTTTTGCTTTGACTTAATATCTTATGCCGTGGATCTCTATAATTGGTGTACCAACTATCCAAAACGTTGTCATTATAATAAATTGTACCGTTGAGATTCCTAAAGAAAAAAATCAAATAAATTTTATAAATAGCCCTCTTTTAATACTGTTTCCATTGTAATAACTTTGTAATTATTTTGTAACCACGCCCAATTTTAACCTCATCGCCCCATAATTAGCCTCTATACACTTGAACGTTTATTTTTATACATGTCTTGTTCTGAAGAAGGGAGCATCGCTCCCGAAACATTTGGATTTTAACAATAAAAAATAATTCTTATTAAAACGAAGTGATACTTATTTTATTTATAAAAATGAAATAATCGACAACAGCACAACTCCAGGAATACAAATATAAATAATTAGAAATATACCTACTTATTATCGTTAGGGTGAAAACGTTATGAACACATTATAATACGATTACATACCACCTGGCAACAGAATTCATAAATTCTGGGACTCATTAAATAAACACAGCGGTTTATGTCTTGGATAAATATAAATCAAAATGTTGCATCGTTTTTCTTTGATTGATCTGATAGAAAATTTGCATAGTGAAGTGATATTTAACACATTTTTTAGTTATATTGTTTTTGTTACCTTGTGCTTTTTCCACGTTCATTATTTCACACATTCAAACATGAAATGTACCAAACCATGGCAGTTTTTTTCATTTCGTTCAACATTCAGTTTTTTCTGCACATACCGTTTATTTTTTCCCTTAGAAAACTCTCCCCTCGCTAACGTTGAATATCGTTGAATAGGATTCATTACATTTTTTATGCGAAAGCGCATAGAGATCAGAATGCCCTGCGCCGGCCAGGTATTTTTAGAATGAAAAGTTTCGCAAATGCGATACCGTGGCGCACGGCAAATGTGACCTTAACATTTTTCATTAAATTCAGCCAGTTCGATTTGTATGCGAATGTTGTTAAAAGTTGAAATGCAGATGGTAAACGTGTTTATAGTACATTTGTTATATGAATTTATTTTTAAATGCAGTATTACCCACGGAATGCCACTTTTTTTAATAACGCTAGCCTTCAATATTCGAGAGACGCCTGGAACAGCCTAAAAGTGACGAAAATCTTCTCCTAAATACTAGAAATGAATAGAATAATCTAGGAGGTTCGCAAAACCAGCGTTTTGCACATATTAGCGGAAACGACAGCTGCACACGACGAGTTTTGTTTTAAAATTGATAAGCCGCGGACGACGGCCGGTATGGCCAGTCGTTGAATTTTGGGGCGACAGTTATTAAGCGAAATAATCAAGCGAATTCTTACCAATAGTGGGCGATTGAATAAATGCGACTACGCAAGAGAATTGGATGGAATGTTGTAGCAAGTGATAAATAAAGTGTTCCCAGCGATAATAAAGTTTTCATAAATGAGAGATAAACTCGTGTTCTTTGTCCATTTAATAATTATTTTATAACTAATTAATTTCCAGTGTTTTAATTTGCTCGTAATAATAATATAAATTTAATATATAACCAATCAATGATATACACTATGTCAGATATACTAAACTTGATCATCAATAATGTTAAACTTAATTAAAGTTCACGGATAATTTATTTACTTAGAATTTAAAGTTCACAGACAATTTGATTTGTTAGAGAATTTAAACAGCTTAGAGTATATGACGTGCGAGCACTGGACGTTTTTGGAAGGAAAATTTTGACAATTTTGAAATTTTTTAAAGGACTTAGCGCAGGCGCTACAACAATGGGCTCTATACTTGGTGATA
>JADDOH010005940.1:0-23352 GCA_016648135.1 Agrypnia vestita
TTCCGATAGTATCATCACCATCATGAGCAGTGTCCCAGTTGTATATTGTCAGGAGACGTTTCAATAGTACCATCATCATCATCTTCATTAGCGGTGTTCCAGTCATATATAGTCAGGAGGCGTCCCGATAGTAACATCATCATCATCAGCAGTGTCCCAGTTATATATCGTCAGGAGACGTTTCAATAGTCTCATCATCATCATCATCATTAGCAGTGTCCCAGTTATATATAGTCGGGGGGCGTTTCGATAGCATCATCATCACCACCATCTTCTTCATTAGCGGTGTCCCAGTCATATATAGTCAGGAGGCGTTCCGATAGTATCATCACCATCATTAGCAGTGTCCCAGTTGTATATCGTCAGGAGACGTTTCAATAGTATCATCATCATCATCTTCATTAGCGGTGTTCCAGTCACATATAGTCAGGAGGCGTTCTGATAGTATCATCATCATCACTAGCGGTGTTCCAGATATATATCGTCGGGAGGCGTTGCGATAGTATCATCATCATCATCGTCATCACTAGCGGTGGTTCAGCTTTATATCGTCAGGAAGCGTTTCGATAGTATCATCAACATCATCATCATTAGCAGTGTCCCAGTTATATATTGTCAGGAGACGTTTCAATAGCATCATCATCATCACCATCATTAGCAGCGTCCCAGTCGTATATCGTCAGGAGGGGTTTCAATAGTATCATCATCATCATCATCATTAGCAGTGTCTCAGTTATATATATAGTCAGGGGGCGTTTCGGTAGTATCACCAACATCATCATCATAGCAGTGTCCCAGTTATATATCGTCAGGAGGTGTTTCAATAGTATCATCATCATCATCATCATTAGCAGTGTCCCAGTTATATATAGTCAGGGGCGTTTCGATAGCATCATCATCATCATCATCATCATTAGCGGTGTTTCAGCTATATATCGTCAGGAGTCGTTACGATAGTATCATCATCATCATTAGCGGTGTTTCGGCTATATATAGTCAGGAGACGTTACGATAGTATCATCATCATCATCATCATCATTAGCGGCGGTCCAGCTAAATGTCATCAGGAGACGTTTCGATAGTGACATCATCATCTTCATCAGTGATGGCAGGGTTCCAGTTGCACATCAGTCGGAGATAATTAGGCAGATCCCATCATCATCGATGGCAGGATTCTAGCTGTACACCATTTGGAGAAAATACACCGACATCCCTGGCCAGGGGCTAGGCATATCCCTACTGTCCAGATCCACCTTTCCATCTACTAATACGAGGGGTCATGGCCTCGTGAAACCACATGGCAACCAACCATTACAAGTATTTATTTAAGTATTGTATATGTAAGTATATGTACGTATATTATATTTTATTAGTATGTATCTATTCGTACGTAGTATATGAGGGGGCTCTTCACGGGTGGCACAACACCCGTGCGGATGTCTTCCCTCGTCTGGAATGGATTGAACGTATTGATGCATACCAGATTATAATACGTACTACCTGGGAGGGTGGTTGCAGTCACTGTAGTGTCGCGAATGGCCAATGGGCTGCAGTTGCTCACAGGCGAGGGTTGGGGAGCCTAGGAAACTCCCCCTCCCCACTCGCATATTTTTGACTTGACAGGTTGCCCGGGACCATCTTTACAGTAGCTTCAGTATATATACCGTAGTTTAACTTAGTTTAACCTGGAGGAGTTGGAATTCGGGGGGCAAACTGGCTCTGAGCCCGGACGCCAGACACTGACGCGAGGGATGGTGCGGTCCTTTGCACAGAAGAGGCCCAACATGAAAAGGCGCATCCAGGCTCAGGTCAACGTATCCGGAACTCGTGTCGGGAGAAGGAAGATGGGATCAGTCACCGATGAGCCTTTGGGTACGGAGGGGCCGAATTTAAAGCAACCACATTTTCCGCGTACACATACATTTACACATACCTTCTACAAACCCCTTATCCCTTAGAACCCAACGTACCACTAGAATGAGACATAGGGCCAGATACAGGTGACGGAACTTAGGCCGGCTAGTAAATAAACGTAACAATGTAATTGATATAAAGATAATGCAGAGTAAATCTAAAAGATCGTAAGGAATAAGCACAGCGAGATAACGGCGGAAGATAAAATTATTAATCAGCGAGGGCGTCGAAGACGGAATCATCCATAGGAGCGGCTACGAAGGACTCGAGGGCTTTCAGGGGATCTATGTACTCTATATGTGCATGCGCATGTGATAACGGCACGTTACTAACCTTTCCAGTGGATGGCGGTCGATCCCATACAGGTAAGACAATGGGGGATCGAGCGGAGAGGGCGTGGGAGCAGAGGATCGCGCACTCTGGAAGCGCAGCTACACCAGATGCAGTGGTTTCAGTCCGTAGGAATGATAGGTAAATAATATAGGGCCACGGAACATAGTATGTTTAGCAATTGCACCGTAGGGCTTAATTGACGTGCTAGGTAGTTTTGTTTGCGTTTTCCATGAACATTCACGAACTTCATACCCCAGTATTTAATTTAGCTTGCGTTAGGGTTACCACAAAACCAATTCATCCCCTATAGTTCGAAACAAAAAATTACACAACGTGAACTGGAGAGGTCTTGAATAAAGCGAGGGTGTTTGGAAATACTACGTTAAAAACCGTAGAGCCTTCATCCGACGTAGATAGATAGCTTGTTTGCCTCTAACAAGGCGTAAACTCAGTTAGGAGTAGGATCGAGCTGAAAGGCGAAGAAGAGGAGCCATCACAAGGGGTACATTATGGACCTAGTGGCGAGTGAAAACTCGAACCGAAACTGTTTTTAACTTAATCAATGGGCACGGAGCGACATTTTTACCCTTGGGAGGTTTTATTTAAGGTAAATTATAAAACAAAACTACATATTTATATCGTTCAGCATTATTGAGTTTTTTTATTATATCCTACCTGCGTAATGTTTTTAAAATTAAATAAAATAGGGTTAACAATATATTCACATACTTTTTTAAACCCCTATGCAACGTAAATGACAACAATTTATTTATTTATCTTAATTATTTAGTTTCGCACATAATGTTGTGTGGGCTAGCTAATACATGATTTCACTCAAACATATTGCATCCCATTTAGACAATAAAATTTTTGCACTCCTGTTTAAACCTCCTTATATTCAGTGTTTTTTTTTACTAGGCAGACGAAGTAGTCCAGGGACTGGGGTGGGATGATTAAACCTAAACTCAAATTATATCAGTTTTCTTGTCAGTATTATTCATAACACTTACTAGAATCTCTTTTGAAATAGTCCCATTGGTTATGCACACACTTCTCCTAGCGGTCTGGCGAACTGGGTAGGCAAAACACATCTTGAAACCATTTTTGTAAATATGTTCAACTGGGCCAACGCGTTTCACATAATCTATCTCTTGATTTAAATCGGTTTCCTTTCAAATGTATTTTTAACTTGAAAAATAGCCAAAAATCATACGGAGCCATGTCGGGAGAGCCAGGATATTTCTGTTTTAGGCCAAAAAAGCCTATATCCGGTGTGTAGTATGGTCGGATCCATTAAAGTGATGGAGCAGCTGGAGCAGATGAAGCATATAGAGCAGCATGTCGGCAATATCCATTAACCCTTAATTACTCGCATGAAGAAAATTACATAACTACTCGCATGGGGTCTCAGGCGATCCCAAATTGTAGTAATTTTTAAAAATATACATACTGAATAAATATGTAAATAAAGCTGTTTTATTATGAAAGTGCTTTATTTGAACTATTATATTTTGAAGAAACAACATGAATTAATAACTTGTTGCCACTTTGCAATCGCTTTTCCGCAGACAGTTGTTGCGACGCCCACGTTTTGTTGTGGTGGATGGAATGCGATTTTCCAGGTCATGCACTTATGTAAGACGTTTTTTTACAATCTTAGGAGCTGCATTGACTCTGAGTCGTCGCCTCTGGTGATTTTCAACTAGTTCGATAGACAATTGCCGCAAGAAATGACTCCTCAATTAAGTACGTAAATTGTCTGTATTTGCGTTATGTACAACGAGTGCATTCTTGTCTGACTTTTATAATGTAATGTTTGGATAACTTTGTTTTATGACATGTATTTATACACTGAACTAATAATAATATAAATTTAAGTAATGATACACGAAAAAATATAATAATATAAGCAACTTACCTCTTTCATAAAAGTTACGTAACTACTCGCATAGGGTCACCGCTCAAGAGAGAAGAGACGCATTTTTTCGCTCTCATGGCTTGATCGCTACTAAAATGCAAACTTTGACATGAGTTAGAAAGCTAGCGGAGACGCGGGGAAAAAGGGAACACGTCAAGTACTATTTTTAAACGCAAAAGTACTTTGACCCCATGCGAGTAATTAAGGGTTAACACTGCTCTAAATAGCTCTAAACTCCCATCTCGTTTGCAACCTCTAGGATTGTCATACAACGATGATCCTGCAAGGCCGAAGTCCACAATTGATACATAGTTCTATCAAGTTGTTGAGGACATATCGAGGCGTGGTTTGTTCCACTGGTGTGCCGCCATCTTTGAAGCAGTTGTATTACTCATTTACAGGTAAGATACTCGTAGAATTGTCCCCAAAAGCTTTTTGCATCTTGCGAATGGTTTATACTTGGGTATCATCAAGATCGTAGCAAAATTTAATATAATATTGATCCTCATTATGCAAATTGTCAATCTTTCTTCTCTTAGAGACTGACTGGCAGCAACGGACGCTTTCGAAAGGTTCAAAACCATATTTACATATAACTTACATTTTCCTCAGAAATAGTGTGTGAAAATGATAAAAATTTGGATGGTATTCAATATAATACAAATACAAACATTATACCACATTCATAGATGAGATGCGTTATCGTAGAAGGAGCAGAACTATCCAACGCTAGATGGCGCCATGATTCCATATCACCAAATTAATATTAATGTATTGTTGCTAATGGAATACGTGCAAAATATATTGAGCATTATCGATCCAACCGGCTTTATTAGAGTTATTTCCTATATCATTTTATGGGAACCGAGTGTATTCGTATGATTAAGCGCCTTCGTAAATCCTGCAATTGGATTGAGTGATAAATTAAATTAGAGAGCTAACATTTCTCATTCAGGGGATACGTTCAATCACTGTAACATTTCCTTTCCACGTCTGTTAACGGATGGTTGGTATATTGTCGGCCTATTTATAACCCTACGTAAGATTTTGGTGATTTTATTTATAATTATAATTATGTGGACTTTATTAATACAATTCTCGTTCATTTGAAGCTAAAAAAAATATTTTTTCATTATACCTATATCATTTGTGTTCACAGCTAATTATTAGTTCTGATTGTTTCATACCAAAATAAAATTCAGGTTCACCAGATAAACCCAAGAATACCCTATATCCTAAAGCCAATAAATAATGAAAGATATATTTTTCAATAGTTTTTTCCCACAGAATATCTTGAGAATGGTTAGTAGTGAAATTTGTTTTTAACCAAAATAAGACCCATGCTTTCCAAAAACGTATCAAGTTAGTTAACGCAGATAAACCAATTAACAGGGACATTATGCACCCAACTCATATCACAAACATCAGATATTTCCCAGCAAAAGCAAACAATTTTGTTTGGGACTTGTACCTATTATAAACTTGATCGAGTTAATATTCTGTGCCTGCGACTTTCTCTTTCCTGTAGATACTAGGTACCTAGTTGGTTGGTGACCTTGCGTCAGAAAGGATGAAACGCCATTACTAACACTCAGAAAGTGTATTGTTTCTACCTTTAAGAAAATAGTAAGAAAATTGATAGTCCGGAACTTCTTCAACGAATATCTTACCACATCCCAACTCGCAATAACAGACATTCACCTACTTTTCATCTCCCCTTTTGTAAGACCAACTCAAAACAAAACTCCTTTATGTACAGATCCACAAATTAATTTAACACAAACTATCATCACATTGACATTTTCAACTCAACAATAAGAAACATAAAACAAACAATATCTACACTACCGCACCCAAACTAATTCGTACATTATATCTTCCCTTCTACTCCCGTCTCACATTCCCCTCCACCCTTTCCACTCGTTGTTAAAGTAAGTTAAAGTAAGTTACTATATTCAGTGGAAAATTTGTAATTGGCATAATTTTAAAAACCATTATTTCATATTTGTTAAGATTGTTGTTTTGCTGTTAATTTTCCCCAAAGTAAAATAAATAAAGATATATTCCATAAAATTAATCATCGGGTATTCAAGAGGTGATCGAGAGATTTAAGAGAAAACGGGATCAAGTGAGTGCTTACTTAGGTGAACACCGAAGTCCCCACATAGTACCTGCACGTACAAACGAAAAAACTTAACATCGTTCCGAAACTAGATACAAAAGCCCACTCTGGCAATACCAAACAGCCACCGCTGGCGATATCTATGGAAAGAACGATCGATGGTACTGGCGCAGCATACCGCGCTCCATTCCGTTATCTTGCCTCAACGAGTGCGCACGCTTCGTATCTGATCTCTCTATATGTAATATCTTATTTCAATCAATTCATGCCATCGTCTCCAAATTCCTGTCGCTGGTCTGCAATAAGTTTCAGTGGGACGATATATAGCCCAACACGCCCTAATGGTTAAATATAATTAATATCGCTCAACTCCCGCGTACTACTGCTTCCTGAAAAACATTTTATCTAATCAGCCCAGCTAAGAGCTGGAAAGTTACCTACGTTTCGGTCAGTATTATAAGGCTTTCATTCTGGTATTTAATTACACCAAATGATTATTATATCTCTACTTGAGGTGCCTAGTTTATTGCCACAAGTGCATTGGATCGCATGTGTTTGCATCCAGTGAGCTCTTCAAGTATTCATGCATTTATCGGAAAATATATTATAGTGATAAAAGCAACATCAATCACATAATATATAAAAGTCTAGATGTACTTGTGAATGAGGCGAAATACGTGAAATTAAATTACGGAAAATCGATAAATATCAAAGTTTTCAAATACGAGTAAAGTTTTGATAAAGCCTTATTGAATAAGTCAAATGAAGACTTGGCGTATGGTAATGGGTTTCGTTAAGTTAATTAGTATTATAATGTATCATGCGTAAGCACCTACTTTACAACTAATTAATTGTAATAAGTTTTCAACAAATATCGAGTTTCCAATGTTTTTCAAGTTAAAGAGTTTTAAATAAATAAATAAGAACTAAATAACTGAGCACGGGTAACTTGTTTTATGAAATAACGTAGATATGAATAATATAAACTATTTTTTTTCTTTAATTTTTTAAACTCAGCAGTAGCGGTCCATATTATATTCCATACTTACTCAAAGTTGTCCCAATGGTATTGCACGCACTAACTTTTCTGGAACGTGTATTTTGGAATAGTGTTCAGGAAGCCCGTCACGTCCGGCCTAATTTGCGACATTATTTAGTCGGGAAATAGACAAAAATCACATGCAGCCATGTCGGGAGAGTAGGAAACCTGAAAAATCAGGAGAGTGCTGTGTTTGGCCAAAAAGGCTGAATGAATACGAAGAATGGGCGTTTGCATTATTGTGATGAAGTTGACAACTTATGTCTATGTTGAGTCATTTGCGTCGTACAGCATCAAAAATGACTGGTTTGGGTCATTGTTTGTGAGTCATATCTATAAACCAGCATCTTATCGTCAGTGTTTAGAAAGTTGCGGTCATTATTTGTGTTGTCCAGCATGTCTCATACGATTTTCAAAAATGTTATTTTTGCTCCATTGTTAGCATATTCGGCACGTATTTCGCAGACTCTCTCAAGTCTAAATCCCTGGACAAAATTTAATGTAGGAAGATTTCTCGGAAACGGCTCAACCGATCAATCTCAAATTTTTTTTTTTGAGAAGTAGCCATTTTGTCAAAAAAAATTTTTGCTTATTCCTTAGATTAATTACAAGATAAAACATTACTTTGATGAAATCCGTTTGGTTGTTTCATTTTCAATGATCCAGTCCAGAGATATCGTTGTCACCGCAAGATGCCATTTTTTGAGAGGAGCTGCTGGAGATCAGCTATAACAGCTTTCAAAATTATTATTTTAAAAATACAAAATGTTAAAATACAGTTTAAAGTAACCATAATACGTGTACAAATTGTCACATTAATAAATTTAAAAGTCTTCTCAGAAAAAATCTTAAAAAATTGCTTTTTTTGGGCCTCCTGACTGTATATAACCCCTTAAAGCTACTCCATTGGCCATTTCAGTATAAGGCTAACAGTCGCGCGGAGAGGTTGTTTCTTTGTTTAATATTTTTTATTTAAAGATAAAGTGACAAGATCAAGGTACGGTGATCACAGACTTTCATAAATTAAATTCGGAGTCCGATATAAACAACAATAGTTTATCTAATTAATTAAAATTAATTGTAAGATTTTGAAACCATTAAACCACAATTATATCTGCTAATATATTTGTTTTAAATTAGCTATGACCATTCAATGACGTACTTTTATTATATATTTCGGCCGCCAGTTAAGACTTTATCTAGAGTAGCGTCTTGATAACCTTGGTGATGGACATTATTAAGAAGAGAATTATGCCTTTTTTGCTCCATATGCCTCATTATTATAGAATGCCACATTATTATTTTTTACATCTCGTAGCGTTAGTGATACGTAGAGAATTATACATTTTGATTAAAGAATGATACCAATGACATGCATATAGTAATATATGCACTAATTAGTTTTAATTTTCATTAATCCTAAATATTTAAAAAATCATATTTAGAGTATTTTATTGTTACATTTTATCAAATTAATTTGTTAAATATTGCATTTAGGTATCATTGAGCGTTAAATTCTAGTCATTATTTGTTTAAGGTTCTCTTTCATTTGAAAATTTTTAACAGTTTAAAGAATTTTCAAACTAGAGTTAATATTTACCTGAATTTATTACAGCTTAGGTGGTTTGATAAAAAACGGCGCTATAATATAAGTGTAGTCAATTCCTTCTATTTCCTTTCCTCTCTAACGTTCTTACTTCATACAGCCTACCCGAACTTCTATAAATGTAACGTGCATTATGAAAGTTAACTGAAAGGACATATTGTAAACGGATCAGAAACCTCCAGCATTAACTAACTATAGGTCATAGAAAATATTTAATATCTACCTCATTTACAAAACCTTAAACATCACATTTTTTGTATTCATCGAATAGACATTTTCACACCAAAATGACTAAATTAAATTGCTACGAATGTTGAGATTTTTCAATTAAAAAATATTTATTATTTAAGTTCGTATTTTTGGCCAGTGAGTAAAAGAGATCAGAATATTTCACGTCGCAATTAAATCGAGTGAGAAAGAGCACGACAATACCACACATTTCATGTAGGACGGGAAAGCTGTTGCTAGGGTTTCGGTGGAAGAGAAAACAATATAGAAAGAGCACGGTAAAATCGCGTAGTACATGTTAGAAAGAGACGGACTGCGGTCAACCTCGTCGTCGAATTTAGTTGGTAATGATTCGTCAGCGTGAGCGCACGTAAATTCAAATGCCTCGATTTTCTAAAAATTTACTAAAACAATTCAAATATGTGTGTTAATCTTACATCATTATATAAAGGGACCTTAAAAAGTCTTATTTATTTTGAAAATATATTTTCTTTACCACGTATTAAAAACTACGTAAATTTTGAATTATGTAACGCTGTGTTACACCACCGTTTCCGAAGGTATTTTTTAGCACAGTCTTTTTAGAGTTAAGAACTGGTATGTAGCCCACAGGACTATAAGGGAGGCAGTTTTTATCAGTTTATCAGTAATATCAGTCACTTATCTGACAGATAAGTTATGTATATATATATATATATATATATATATATATATGGACCAACACTGACCCAAAATTAGTCTCTAGCTTGAATAATTAAATCATCAATGTGCGTGCAATGTAGAAACTATTCCTTTCAATGTTTGGGGTTGAAGAAAAGTGTAGCACAGGGCCTAGAAATAATGTTTTATTTGAAACCCAAAACTTCGGCCATTAGCGCAGGGGGAGTGTTTCAGGGTTTTTTCGGAAATTTATTACCCTTTGGCCTTCCCTTGTATCAAACAAGTAATGGAAAGTTTCCGAGAGACAATGGCATCACGTTCCCTCTAGCTACATTACTATCCCTAACACCGTTTTCAATAATTATTGATGTGGAACCTGGAATATTTATTATTTCCTCCAGCGAGCTCCCGCGGAGGAATAACAAAGTGTTCCCGGGATCATTTCTATTGTTTAAAACTTTCCTTCATCGAGATAAAAATTAAACACGCGATCGGATTTATAAAACCATTCATTAATTTTATGATACGATTATTATTTTTGGGGCTTTTGTATTGCCTTCTAATGTATCTTTAACGTTTCTTCTTCAAATGTAGCAAATTTATTTTGTGGTAAAATAATTAAAATTGATATAAATTAACTTTGTTAAAACCACTTATTTATTGAAAAAAATTCAACATGTTTCGAAGCCAATGGCTTCTTCGTCAGGATAACAAAAATAATATTTAAAAATCGAAGTATAGATCAAAATATTAAAAAGTTATATATGGAAAATGATAATATAAAGTACCTAATTAACATAAATTTAAAAGATAACTATTTGCAAAAAGGACCTGATTATAGTAAATTGAATGTTATAACATTCAATTTACTATTTACACTCTTTCTTATTTCCAAAATTTCTAATTTATCAAATTGTGATTCTGTATAATTGTTTTAACAAAGTTAATTTATATCAATTATCTTTAACGCTTTCAGATTAAAAATCTAGAGGTTGGTTATAAGGGAGTATGAAAGTACAAAGGAGTCCCATTTCTTATATCCAAGCTCTCTTTAGCGTTTGATATGTCACGTATTAAGACAAATTAAGTGTAAGGACATAAGATGAAATAGAAAGTAAAATCTACTAACGGAGTTGATTGAATTTATTCGATCAAGCTACATTTCTATATTAAATTGTGCGGCAGCGCACGCATCACTGGCGATGAGGCCGGTATTGAGTATGAGAATGAGAAATGTGTGAGAGTTTTGCGTGGAGCTATACGCGCAAGTCTGTTGGGCGCATCACTTCACGTGTGTAGAAGGCATCGAAGATATTTAAGGATTTTTTTGGATTATAAATGGTCTCATGATATGGGTTTAATTACTTATTAATGCAAAAAAAAACTAAAGACATGTACGTAAGGTCACCTCATATAACTGACTAATTAAAAAAATATTTTTTCCCATAATTTTGATTTTTTTGCATTCCGGAATTGATGCATCGTGTAATTACGAAAAAATTTAATTAGTTAATGAATACGTATATCTTGGTTACCATTGATACATTCCTCAAATGGAATACTCAGATAAATAAAGTATGTGTGTATAAACAGAGAAATCTATTGGGATTGATGCACAAGATTGAATATTATATTCCATTACAGACTATGAAAACAATATATCAATCTTTATCGGAATCGGTAATAAGGTAAAGAATAACTAGTTAAGGTCTGTTTTGCAAAAACTAATATTAGAAAAATCCAAAACATTCAAAATTCGGCAATAAAATTAATAAAAATTAATAAGTTAAGAATGTACCACTAAAGATATAAATGAACTCTTCAAGAAGCAAGGCTTTATGCCCATTAATGCTATGGTGTGGTACAAATTAATAACACGATATTATGAAGATGGGACATATAAGCATAGCTTGATTCATAAACATAGTATTAGATTTACGGTTAAAGAAGGACTACGAATACCGAAGGTTATAAATAAGTATGGATAAAGAACACTGAAATATGTCATACCAAAAACATTTAATAAAATCCCATGTCTTGTTAAAAAGAACATTAAAACAAAAGGTCAAAAGACAGAATTAATGAAGATATTATTAAATAGATGAGACCTATTTTGATATTTGTAATTTTGTATTGTTTCTTGCATTGTTATATTGTATTATTGATTTGTATTTGAGTATTTAATATTTAAGTATTTAATTCATATTAATGTTTTTTTTTTTTTTTTTTTTTTTATATTTTTACAAACAAATTTACAATTTACAAATTATATATATATATATATATATATATATATATATATATATTGGTACATAGTAGCGTGGTATTGACTTGGTGAGTGGCATTTCTCACATACTCACGCACACAGATGTATCCCACCAGCTAGTTCAACGATACATCACAAGTCTCAGAGTTGAGTTCTTACTTGATAGTATGTGAAGCATATCCAGATCTTTAAATTTGTAAACCAATGCATGAGATGAATACATGGATAGGATTTTACATAAATAAAATAAGTAATTTTAAAATAGTAATATAATCATGGCACTTTGTATAAAAGATTTAGCATTTGAAAATAAAATAGAAATATGAAAAAATGCGCAGATTCGCGCTAGTACATTTATTTCAATCTGCCATCGGGCAGAATAATGGAGTAAATAATATTACAAATAATAAATGATATTAGCATAGGCTGAAAATGCGATTAAGTGCAAGTAAGTACATAAAAATAATTAAAAGGCACAGGCTGACTGCGCTGACGAAAATAAAAGTTCTACCGCCATTCGGGTCAGAATAAAATATAATTATAAAAATGATTCTAAACTAGAAAGAATATGAAATTAAAACATAAAATTCTAGCATGGCGGTATCATTAGAATGATTCTAATTTAGAAAGATTTTAAAATTAAAACATAAAATTTTGCATGGTGGTATAAAACATAAATTCATGGTGCCGCACGATTGCAGATGTTACATTTGCGTGATCACGTGATGATTCTATCTTCTGGGTCGATTTCCTACATATAATCGGCGCGTATCCATGTTCACTGCTGAATCTACATGGCGTCAGGATTCGACGATGTGCGATCAGGTATCCCTCATCCGACAGCCAAGATTACAGGATATCCTTGCGATAATAATGTTAACATCTACAAAACGCCTCTCCCATCCATGCCATGAGAGAGTTCCGAAAATGGTTAGCAGGTAAAATGGAGGTATAGCTGGCAGCTGGGCAGCACAGGATAGTTATTTTATATTAATATTTTGAGATAGTGGGCCATCCAAACATGGCCTCGCATGGCAAACATTATATTTGTTGGCATAGCAGGGCAGGGCCCTATAAGAAAAAAACATATGAATTAGTACAATGAAAATAACTCACACATATTGGATCGTGAAGTGGGGCATCGGAGTCGTCCTCACCAAGACGGGAACAGTTGCCGAGGTCCGTCCGCCTTGGGCCCTGGTAGATTTTAAAGTGGGGACCGATGGAAGAGAGGTCATGCCCGTAGCTACGTATCTCCCACCAATTCGCTGCGTTCGGCGTGGGGGAATTTGCAACGCGCGCACGAGTTTTTACAATAAGTGGCCTGTAAGATCGAGAGATCGGTATTTGGCTAGGGCCCGTGCGTTAAACGTAGTTTTGTTGGCGAATTAAATTCTAGTTCGTTTGATAACCAAAAATCAATTTGTGCCGCGGCGCGTTATTAATGGCGTGATAAACTGCAACGTAACAATATATATATGTATATTGATGTACCAACAGACAAATTTTCATGTGATGTTTTGTGGGTCTGATATGTAAAAATTGATAAAAATGATAAATAAAAAAATAAAAAGAAGGGCATATAACACTTGTTTCTTAACTATCAGATTTATCGTCACCACACATGCAGATCACATGCCACAGAATCCTGAAGATGGCTTAGATTGCTAATTTGTGCGATTTACGTAACTCTCAAAGAAGTAACTCGTAAAGAACACGTACGTCAGTAATAAAAATCTAAAGTAGGGTAGACCGAGGCTAAACGGATCATTTCGCCGTTTAACTGTTATTTTGAAAAAAATATGGGGAATATATTTCTCTAAAGTAGTTTAAATAACATAACAACTCTTCATAAAACGAATGATAAAGATTATATCTGTATAGTTGTGAAAACTTTCACAAAAAAATTTATTAATAATTACCTGTCCAATATACGTTTAGCCCCATTAATGGTCGCTAAACGGATCATGGTATGTATACGTCAAAAGGGGGATATACATGAGTGCAAATATAAGAGAGTGATTAAAAACGAAGGTATTTTAGTAATTTATTAACAAAATAAGTAATTACATTTTAATTGGCATTCCTATCTGGCTTACAAACTGTACAGATGAGTGACATTTAAACATCAGCTTGTCGCTACAATTCTCATGACACCATTCTTCATATTTTAAGAATTAGATCCAGTCCTCTTTTGGTGGATGAGCAATATTTTTTCAGTGACGTTATGTGATATATCGGTGTTTTAGGTAGGTGGTTTTAGTGCGGTTTTCGCCTGCATCTTTTCGGATGAAGGGAGAATTTCTTTGAACCTCATTACATTCTTGCTCTAGATAGCTCCTCTGGTTTTCTGATAGACAGATGACAATTTCGTTCGAGGAATCTATGGAATCAATATTTTTGTTTCTTGGTTAAAATTGTGAACGATTGCCGTGCGTTCACAACAATTAAAGGCATATTTTCTTGATTTTTTGGTGTCAGTCCAAATCCTCGTTTTGGTAAATATAATATTCTATCTGCAAACCTTTTTTTAGCTTCGAGATCCATAACAGTTTTAGCCTCCATTACTTGGACTATACCAGTCAGAGAAGAAACCCGTCTTTGAAGTGATGTGAAGGGTACTGCGTAGTGTTCCGCAGCTTGGCGCAGAGTCATAGTTTTGGATTTAATTAACTTAACAGCCTCTTCCATGGATTTTTCTGCAAGACGTCTTACAAACATATGTACGTACCATCTAAAATAAAAAAATTCAATTAACCTTTAGGATAAAAACATAAGGAACATCAAAGGTCATGATCCATTATCCATGTTTTTTGTGATCCGTTTAGCCCCGCATATCAAACATCAGTTACAAAAAACGTAAAAAAAAAAAAACAAATACATAATGATTGGACACTATTTAGTGTATTATTGTTCGACAGCTACTACTTCATAACATTGTGAAAAAATTAGAAATATAAGGTACCTTGAGCATAAAAATCCTTTGATGTGGTTCACAAAAACTACATATATGATAAAAACACGTACACGCGGCTCAGTGACGCATCCCGGAATGGTGGCCGACGAGAACGCAAGACTTCCAGCCACATGATATGTAATTTATGTACGCGTCAGAAGATGATTAAAATATTTTTGGAGCAAGATCCGTTAAGCCCCATGATCCATTTAGCCTCGGTCTACCCTAATTGTTTATCTACTTTTAATACTTTCTGTTACTTAAATGTTTAAAGTCTGATCTCTGCTGATGGCACCTTATATCATGAAGCAATTTTAAAAACGTATTCACGTAAAAAAATGCGAAACAAATATTTTATAACCTTTTACTATTCACCAAACTGCTACACGAAGAGCTGTATCTTTTTTACATTACTTGAAAATGGCAGATAGGGCCCGAAGATAAACAGACTAGAACATAATTTACGGTCATAGATAGATTCAACAAATTGCTAAGGATGGATTTAACGATCTGTCAGTCGGTTAATCTCGGGCTATATCAGTGACACACAAAATGGCGAATGTAAACTTTATCGAAACAAAAATAAGGGTGACTGGAAAAACTTCACACTCTTTCATACCTAAGCGGGATCTTTTATTTTATAAATAAAGTAAGTACTATTCCGGATGCTGGCGCTTGCAAATCTAACCGCCACTGCCACTACGATTAATGGAAGGGACTTAACTTGTGACAATCATAACTTGAAAATAATAACACAAAAAAAAATTTCATGGAAAAGTCGCAGTGGGAGACAATTGAAATTTTATTTTACACAAAAAGTCGCTAATCACGAACTTAACTAGGGCAGTTTTATGATATTCAGACTTATCATCACCATAGAGAAACTTCTATGAGTTTCTTGAGTTACTCACTGATCGCTATCTTAAACTTCTCAAAGCCCGGTAGGTTACCTCGTAATTTATTTTGCTATACGATATAACGCTTACTCGTTTTTACGTCGGTTCAATAGTTTCGGTTCTATGTTCTTGCTTTTCTTGTCAAAATAATCATGTTCTGTATCGGTTATGTCCTTTTATACAGAGATTGTCATTTCGCGAACTTTCGATATGATCGACTGACTTACAGGTATTTCTTTCTAATGATTATAAAATATTACAAACACGTGCAGCGGTATAATATATCTAAAAATAAATTTTTGAGGTTACCAAACTTATGCTATAAACAAGAGTTAGTACGAATGATTTATTAAATCACTTCACCATCGCATCAAACGTTTTCTAGGAGTCGATGGCCTAATATACAACCATCTGCCTGATCTTCACAGCCGGTTAGACGGCAGTTAGTAAAATCATAACACAACAACTGGCAAACAGAAAGCTATTATTTTTTCAATTGTTTGAGTAACTTTGTAGATCCACAATGAATTTGCAAACCATTCATCAGAAAATGATGACGGTTTTGATAAAAATTTAGCACTTTCTATTTTACACATAAATAATTTTGGTCTGAAATTGAATAACTTAGAATCAGAATACCTCAGGGTTAAAGAACATATTGAGTCTGATTTTGCAAAACATTTAATTGAATATGACCATACATTTAATATTAATACAGGTTTAAAATTTTTACAGTTATAAGATCCCACAAATTAATAATCTAGAAATACTTGAAATTAGGAAAAATGTTAATATTAATTCAAATATAATAAATACAGACAAAATTTTTCATAACCCACTATTGAATATTTTTCCATTTAAGATTCCATCCTCTCCAGATAACATTTCATAATAATTAACACCTCTGAGCCCCCCCCCCCCCCTTTCTTCACCAAACCCTTCAACATAACACATTTACATGGCTTAACCTTTTCAATTTTTAGTACAACAACAATCCTGTTCTCGAAACATGTAGATTGTTTAATTTAATTAAGTGGTGAAAACAAAGTGATTTGTGTTTTATTTTAATAATAATATCACCACAAAGTTCAAGCCTTCATACAAAAAAAATAATATTCTTCGAACAGTTAACTTAGAATCATTAGAAATTAGTAAAGCATATAAAAGTAAAAAAATATTATTAATAAATATTAAATTTAACTACTAGTCTAAATCTAAAAAAAATTTCCAATAATTTTGTACAATCATGAACTTCAGAAATAATTTAGAAAACCAATAAACAAAACACATCATTCATTTTGATAATTTTAAATTTATAAAACACCCTGACGATGGAAAGGTTTTTCCGAAACATGTAGGTGTAATTGATGAATATAAGTAGATTAAAACAAACTAGCTGTGCCCGCGCGGCTTCGCACGCGTTGATTTTTGGTACACTGTTTGGATCGTCGTAGAACTTTCGCGAACCTTCTAGAACACTCTCCTTCCAGAACTTTCAAGAAATTTATCAAATGTACAGGAACCTTGTTGACACACCGACACATCCCGCCACTCAGTTTAGAAACTTATAGAACTTTCGGGAATTTTCTAGAACCTTCTCCTTCCAGAACTTTCTAGAGCAGGTTTTTCCGGAACCTCCTAGATTCACCGACACAGTCGGCGCGCCTATTTTGAAACAATCTGAAACATTTGCGGCCTTCCCATGACAAAACAATGTGCTAGAAAGCACATTTTCTTCACCCACTCTCACACACGCACAGCCACCCCCACCAAACTCGCATATTTTCGATGTGACCCCAAGGGCTATCCAGCACCATAACCATCGATGGGTGGTTGTGGCTGGTTGTGGAGAAAACTTGGCGGATAGGGAAACACGGGTTTCTTTATATATATATATATATAATATATATATATATATATAATAAATGATTATATTATATATATATATAATCTTGATATCACCAGAAAGTTCAAGCCTTCATACAGAAGAAAAAATATTCTTCGAACAGTTAACTTAGAATCATTAGAAATTAGTAAAGCATAAAAAAATATTATTAATAATCAATTAAATTTATCTACTAGTACAATTGTAAATTTTTTTTCCAATAATTTTGTACAATCACGAACTTCAGAAATAATTTAGAAAACCAATAAACAAAACACATCATTCATTTTGATAATTTTAAATTTATAAAACACCCTGACGATGGAAAGGTTTTTCCGAAACATGTAGGTGTAATTAACGCCAACAAGTAGATTAAAACAAATTATAAATTTTTTTTTTAGTAAACTATCATATTTAAACTACGGACACGGCGTAAGTTCAGTGTACAGTATACTACAGGGGCGTGCAGTGGGAACAAGAAGCATGACTTTTTTATGAGAGCATATATTTTGAAAAGAAACCGAAATAAGAGATGTATCTCGGAATATTCAAATCACAATAATTAACATATTATTTAGATTTTAATATTTCATAATATTCTGCCAGATAAATATTTCATTTCAATATTTTTTCACGCACGCACCATTTCATGCACGCGCCTGGTGCAGTGGAAACACAAACAAACTACAATGTGCATCCACAGAAAATCTGTATTGCTTACGATGTTGACTTGAGAAAGTAATATCCTTGCTCGTTCATTTTCAAAGCTAAGCACTCATAAATAATTCAATATTTCTGGATCTACGAGGCGTTTAGCGACGGCGTTACAGAAATAACGACTCGAGCATTTTATTATTGTTTGTTTCATGGAACTGGGCGCCATACACTATCCTCGTTAATAGCGCCAGAGAGCCTGTTAATCACACAGCCTCCAACAACCTCCTGCCTCTGATTGTAATATACGATCGAGCGGAAACCGGAAACTGGAGAAAGAAAAATATTATAAACTTGTTCAAAGAAACGCTGTTTCGCAGGCTGCGTTCTGTTATAAATGGAGACTTTATTAGGGTACATGAATATATTTTTATTCAAACCGCTTCTCTCTGTCTATCTGATATAAATTTGAATGTTAAACCCCGTATAAGAAACCCGGAGTTCTTCAGAATAAGTCAGCACACTAATAATGTTGGTTACTTTTCTCCCATTACAAGGTTGTGTCGCACATATAATTTGTATTGTGCTGACCCTAACATTGATGCTGATATTCTTGCAGACACGTTATCTTCGTTCAAAAACTCACTCATACACAACATCCATTTTCTAAACGACGACATGAACCTATAGATCCATTAAATACTAATCGCACTACACTCAAACACAAATATATAATATACATAAATGTACATGTGAAATATAATTAATTACAAAAATACATGTTACTAGAGCGTGCCGAAAACACTTGTAATTGGGATAATGGGCATAGTCTTCACTATAATGTTTATTATCTGAGTGTCATGTACCCTTTATCCTGCCAGTGTCTCTAATAAATAAAAAAAAAAAAAAAAAAAAAATTAAAAAAATCGCACGTTTTGCATCCGAATTTTACATCAAAATGATAGAATTTTTATATAAAACTAGCTCGGTTACTAATGAATAAGTATTTATTTATTTATATAAAAAATAAAAGAAAAAAATTCTACAAAAAAATGAAAAAATATTTTTACGTAAAATTTTTTCGTAAAAATAAAAAAATCATAAAAAAACTAACCCACAAAAAACAAGTTTTTATTATACTCCCTTTTTCATTAACTAGTGGAAACTGGTTTGGCGCTTAACCTAGGCGTTGGGCTTCGGTCGGGCGACGCTACGAAAGGGAGTAATAAAAAATCTCCAAAAATCTAAAATTATACTATAATTAGGTTTAGTGTCTACCATATGCGTCTGAAACTCAATACATCTTACTAAGTAGTATGAAAAAAACATTAAAAATTTGAAAAATTCCAAAATTATACTATAATTATTTATTTTTTTAAAGAAAATTTGAAAACTCTTCTTGATCGTCGCCATGAGCCTGCATGCAAAATTTCAGCTCGATTGGATCACGGGAAAAGGGTTAAAAATCGATCCAAAGTTTTTTAGTCAAGCAAGCAGACGCCACGAGTTAAAAGAAAGGGAGTAAAAATAAAATTGGGAAAAAAAATTAACGGGAAGATAAAAAAATACTATAAAGAATTTACGGACGTTAAACGAAGTTACGGGGACAGACAGATGGACAGATGGACGGACGGTCGGATGGACAGACAACGAAATTATTATAAATGGTATTATAAAATATAAAAAAATATATATCAAATTTTCTTACCGAACGATCATCAGTTTCCTATATTTAACACCGTGGAGTGGTAATTTTTAAAACAACTGTAATTATTTTGGTGCATAAAAGACTGTATATAGTCTAAGGGTGCATATAAGAATTGTACAATTCTAGAAAGTTAGTTATCGCGTGTATTCCTTCCGTTATTTTTATCCCAACACTATTGCACAATATAACTCCAGCGCCGCATTGTATGCATTAACGCAAATAAGGGAGCGGATAAGTTACTACTTTTTACAGCGCGCGTCCGTCCATTTGATAATTTTCACATAGCTTAACTTCACTCTTGTTTCTCTTATTTTATCTCACTAAACTTCAATGTGTTCTGCGCATCACATTCAGCTACCCCCACAATACATACAAATGTTGACAAATAAACGTCAGTTTCTTCGAGAAAACAAATAGAAAGTAAAGGAAGGATGGATTGTCAGTCATACTTATCTGCTATATTGATTAACAATTAGTTCTTATATTTAAAAATATTAATTATATTATTTGTATATATCTACGTCTTTTATTTGATTAATTACACCAACATGTTTTAGAAAAACCTTTTCATCGTCAGGGTGTTGTATATAAAAAAAATAGTTCTAGTATTTCCTCTGACGATGATAGTTGTGCCCATCGAAAGCGCTTAATCTTGTATAACTCAAATCAGTGGAATAAAACGTTGTGTATAAATTATTGTGTATCTGTATTTAGAGAAATATTTACAGAAATATTCAGCGCTTGAGCTAATATAACTCAAAACAGTGGAATAAAACGTTGTGTATAAATTATTGTGTATCTGTATTTAGAGAAATATCTACAGAAATACTCAGCGCTTGAGCTTATATAACTCAAAACAGTGGAATAAAACGTTGTGTCTAAATTATTGTGTGTCTGTATTTAGTATATTTATGGAGATATTCAAGCAATTAGATTGATTATAAATGTTCACTTAGATAAAATAGGTAGATTCACACAGTTACAATGTCAACTCAGTTAACAGCACAAGGGAGGTAAAGTTAAATTAGTATGTAGGTTTTTGGTGAAAGCCATCCACATCACCAAATGCTTTTTAGGCTAAGAAGTGCTTTTCGCAACAAGCAAGAAAATAAGTCTCACATATTTTAGGCATGATGTAAACAGATGGAGAGATAATCTGGAGAAATTGGTGATGACTAATTATATGCAACAAAGGGTGATTGGATCTCTAATAATGTGGATCAAGGTCCGAGACACGCACGACTAAAGCCTCCGTACTAGAGTCTCTAATCCGGACATTCGAATATTCGAACCCCGAATGTATTCGACTGTTTTTAAGTATTCGTTATTCGAATACCTTAAAAAGTATTCGTAAAGTATTCGCTCATATTTATATTATAAGATTTTTAATATTTTTCTAAACGAAACAGGTCATATGCAAGTATTCATTGACTCAGGTATACGATTTTTTTTTTCTCCAGAATTTTTTCTCCGTTATCGCCTATATGGAATATCAAAGATGTAAACGCCTTTGTCGGACATTTCTTGCATTTGCCTTTTTTATGTCTTCTGCTTATCTTTATAGATTTATGACAACAACCACTTATAATACATTGTTTTGTCAACGATGGAGTCAGCTTTCTATTATTTTTTAGTATTTAGCTTTCATAAATACTTGAGCCGACGAAAATACTTTTTTTTTTACTTGTATTTCTAAATTCAACATTATTTTTCAATATATTTCTGTTGTTTCTTTTTTTATTTTTGAAAATTATAATAAATAAATTCTCTACAGTTATTATTTTTTTGATATATAGAATATATCTGTATTTATCATCAGAAGTAAATCATTCCTTCTTTAAAAATTTTATGAATATATTCGAATATATTATCATTAAGTATTAGATATTAGAATAGTTGGAATCACGAATATTTGGAGGCTCTACTCCCTCACAGCTAAGCAGCTCTAAATAATTGCCCAATAAGAAGAGACGGAAACTCGCGTGCTAAAAGCAGAAAAAAAGAAAACTGTGGAAAGGCGACTAAGAAAAAGATTCCAAGGAATTTCTTTAATTTTAAAGACCAATCAAAGTACAGGAGGTGGGCACTTCAGACAGACCGGCGCGCAGCGGTCATTTGTCTCCCGCTTTCCGCCAACAGTTTTCTACCAACATGGTATACCCGCTTAAAACGTTGATCTAGGGTGAAATTTTACATTCCATGGATCGTAAACTATTATTGTCAGTTTCAGTTTCATTGCCAATGTATCGGCGTGTTTTTATGCATTAAAAATAACAATTTTATTTTTAATAAATTTTTAAGTTGTGCAAACATATTATGTAGTATTTAATAACATAATAATTAATAGTGTTTAAAAGAAAAAAATACATAGTTTTGTAGATCATCTTGAGGTTGATTACTAATGTATACATTTGTTATTACACTAGGTATTGACAATACTTGCTCTGAAATTAGTTTTTTCAAAATATTATAATATGTTGAGTGTTTTAAAATTAATATTGTAAATAATTTGTATAACAAATAACACATCGATATGATATATAATGGTTATGGTAAAGAGTTTTGTACATTTTGATTCTGTTGTAAAATGTGTTTTAGCACTATTAAATTTTAATTTAATTTTTCGTTACTCTTAAAGAATCCTGTAAAATCGAGTTAAAGCATTGAACACATTATCTTGGCTTATAATAACCGAAAACATGTTTTATTATACTTTATGGATTATAAGTGATTGCTTTGCAAAACAATTGCATTTTACATTTTACATTTTACATTTTACATTTTACATTTTACATTTTACATTTTACATTTTACATTTTACATTTTACATTTTACATTTTACATTTTACATTTTACATTTTACATTTTACATTTTACATTTTACATTTTACATTTTAAATTTTACATTTAACATTTTACATTTTACATTTTACATTTTACATTTTACATTTTACATTTTACATTTTACATTTTACATTTTACATTTTACATTTTACATTTTACATTTTACATTTTACATTTTACATTTTACATTTTACATTTTACATTTTACATTTTACATTTTACATTTTACATTTTACATTTTACATTTTACATTTTACATTTTACATTTTACATTTTACATTTTACATTTTACATTTTACATTTTACATTTTACATTTTACATT